>OX596029.1:51156643-51405126 GCA_951394125.1 Epistrophe eligans
AATAAAATAAAATAAAATAAAATAAAATAAAATAAAATAAAATAAAATAAAATAAAATAAAATAAAATAAAATAAAATAAAATAAAATAAAATAAAATAAAATAAAATAAAATAAAATAAAATAAAATAAAATAAACTAATAAAAATAAAATAAAATAAAATAAAATAAAATAAAATAAAATAAAATAAAATAAAATAAAATAAAATAAAATAAAATAAAATAAAATAAAATAAAATAAAATAAAATAAAATAAAATAAAATAAAATAAAATAAAATAAAATAAAATAAAATAAAATAAAATAAAATAAAATACAATAAAATAATGAAACTACAGAATAATGTTTGTTTACTAATTTTTAGTGGGGCTATTTTCAGATCTAAATTTTTTATATTTGAGCAATAATTCTCTCAGAAAATAAGGCAACACTGCCTCGAACTTTGGTTCAAGCCATTGTTGTAGCAAATTTTTTTAAAATGTGAAAACTAATGCTATGACTAAATAGGTTGAAATGACGTCAACAAATACCATCCAGGCCACCAATTCTTATTTCGCGCTAATTATTTTATGAATGTGCGTTATATATTTCAAACTTTCACTTTCTCAGCCATCAGCAAGTCAGTACCTTGAAAAAAAACATAATATAAAATTCATCATTACATTTCCATGCACATAGCCAATTAAGGGGGGCATGAGGGGCTGAACATAGCACCAATAGATTATTTATTATAGAAGAATACTTGACTCCAAATTGAAATTCACTTAATTGTTAGCAGGCTTGTTCCTATTAAGTCTATAAAGCAGAGATTTCTAAATTTTCAAAGTTACATTCAAAAGCGATATTTCTCATATAATTTGAAGTATCCAAGCCTCGAAAAATTAATATAGATTAGTTCGAAAATTAAAAATTATATATTTACCTCCGGCTTCGCGTGGAATTTTACCAATTTTATAATTTTTAAGATAAGTGAAAATTATATAGCCTTAAAACAACCCTTTACAAATTAAGTTATTTATGCACCGCTCCAATAACTTTTATAAACAAATGTAGCAGTCTGAGAGCGTGACGCCATCTATTGGGGCTCCAATTTTCATGGTGGACAAAATTATCTGATTGTCAATTCCGTAGTGTATGTCATTTCTTAGAACCAAATGGAATTTCCACCTCTGAAAGTATGCAATTTCAGGTTTTCTCGACTTTCACACTTTTCCGTTTTTCTTTCCGTAAAAACTTTCTACAAAGTATTAAAAACACTTAAAAATAAAAGGTGAATGAAATCGGTAAAGTCGTTCTCAAGTTATAGCGTGACCAAGGGCAACATGGATTTATTTTTGTATATATATGTAGATTCAGCGGTTCTGATAATTTTTGCTTAAAAATGTCAGCACTGTATACTTATGGAACTATGCAGGTATACTGTTGGAGCTGGTCGTTTTTTAAGGTCGTTTTATTTTAAGGTCATCACCCACAGCATCCACACTTCAATCGTGTGTCAAGAAAATCAAGAAATTTGTCAATATGAAAGCTCAAGGAAGGAAAAGCGTATACTTTGCTTTAAAAGTATCTAGCTAAATCATACTTCCTTAAAAGGTTTAGAAGCACCAAAGATTTTGTCCGGAACTTTTCTCACGTGCAATCCCTTTAATCTTTTGTGAATATGACTTGCTCCTACTTGAATAAAAACCTAAAGTTCACATAGTAATATATTGGTATTAGTTTTGCAATTTCCTTATTGATTCTTTTCGTTGTTAAATGATTAGTTTTTACTTAAATTATTTCCCAAAAGAGGTTCTCCATTAATTTATTATTTTCGACAATTTTACTATCTGAAAAACAGAAATAACTAGATCGTTATCATCTTTACCGTTACCGGAATATAGTCAACAAAAAGGCTCCAATTTCAACATATAAGATTCCTGTTTTCCAATAAAGGTTAACTCTCTCGTATATGTCACCGTTGGCACTTCCCTTAAAAATACATAAGCCAAAATTGTTACATTACCCTAATATTTTCATTCTTATACCAAGCTTCTTCGCGAGTATTCAGTAAAATCAGCCTGTACTATCCAAAGCTTTGGCTTCTTTTTATCTCTCGAAAATAGTATACTCAATGGGAATATGTGACACCTCCTACAGATTAATGTTCCAAAGGATGTGATATTTTATAATCATTTCAACAGAATACACACGGTATATATAATACTTTTAATGTTTCTTAGTTTTTCCCTAAATGATCCTAAATTAAGACTCATCCCCATATAACTGACCTAGGTATGTTTTGTTATATTTTTACTTTGCAAATCATCCCAAGTGGCTTAAACTTACCTATGTTTTGTATTCCTACCTAAGCTTAATACACTTCTTGTACATTACTTCTATACCCTTTCAGTGAGTACCGCAAAATATAAAAACGACTTTTGTTCTAACAAATGGATAATAAAAAAAAACCATTATGTAACATCATTTGGCATGGGTTATTTTTAGAGAAAAAAAAAATAAAAGCCAAAATTATTCGCTTCATTTGCCATACAAAAGTACTTGGTACGGTTAGGTATTATAGGTTCCTTATAGCCCAACATCGTTTTCTACTGTCTCAATCTGCCGTTAAAGTTGAGTAAAAATGTTTCCCTTTTTCAAATTATTTACCTTTCGAGTTTTAAGTCCTTAAATGGGATGTTATTTCAAATACCTGCCCACATACAGACAAAATGGAACACATTAATACAGTCTAGCACAATAGCGTATACGTACGAAGATCCTTTACGTTTCCGTCTTCTCAATCGAAAATGATGATGAGTTGATAAAAATCAAATAAACGAAAGAAAGCTCTAAGTTAGAAGGAGTCTCTAATCTCTATACCTATTACATAAATATGGGAGGACTATAGTTGTGTCTCTGTATCTTTTTTGAAAAAAGAGTAAGGAATTTTAGCAGAAGAAAGAAATATGTTTTACGGAATGTGCCATCCTTAATGATGATATCACTCTTTACATGGATCTTAAAGGGAAGAAGCGCCTGGTAGGTATGTAATGATTTTGTATTTAAAGGAATTCGGTCTTTTATGTATGGTTTTTATCATTTCATTTGACCATTAAGTTAATTAGTATCCATATGGAATGGTAGGGAAAGCTTTGCTACAATTTTTTTGTTGTTGTTTTGCCATCAAAGGTTTTTCCAGCTGTAGGACATACGTATTATAACGTAGGTATCATTTATTTGTATTTGGTGGGATGAGATAATGGATTTTTTTTTTGGCTTGACTAATTGACTTATATGTTTGGGGTTTGGCAATGGTCGACTGGGTTTATTGTTCAGTTATGGTTTTGTGAAAGTACTTCTTGACTTCTTTATTGTGCGATGGAAAGTGTCAATAAGCTTAACTGGCAAATATGGTTTGGTGTTTTAAGCTTAGTCTTTCTAGAAAAAGAATGAATTCCGTATGTTCAATGAATAATGGAGTCAGGTCACTAAAATTATGGGGATTCTAAGAGAGTTTTATTACTCATGACAGACATTAATTCGCCTTAAAAGGAATGGATTGGACTTTTGCTATCAAAATAAGATAAAAATGAAACGTCAAGGTTAATGTTCTAGCATACAAACTAACGTAAAAAATCGGTTTTTGAAATTATGATTCTTGATGAAAAATGAAATATTAGATTTGGATGTAAATCTTAATTTACACAATCACGCCGAAAAAGTACAATTCCAACGTGCGTAAAATTTTTTTAAATATCTACTTACTTCTGGCTAAAAAAATAAGGTGCCCAAATAAAATAAAATGCACGATTGGGTCGCAGTTACTTACTCTTATGTGCAATCACCATTCACTTACTAGATATATAATATATAATAGCCCAATGGCGATCACACTGTGGTTTTAAAGTCTTAATAATTTTAAAAACTTTTCATAAAAGAAATGTATTAGTTATTGGAGCTTATATTTTATGCCACCTCCAAGAGTGTAGTCTAATTTAAGGAAGTATTATGTGAGTACATAAATATGAACAATATAGCACTGTCCTGCACTTCGCACATATGCATGTGAATGTACAGGTTAGACTAAAAAAAATGTTAAAAAATCAATAAGATAAGAAATAAATTGATTAAAAAAATATCTGAAATTGATTTGACACCAAAGCAATGTACACCAAGTGATTTCTTATACAAATCTAGATTTATGAGAACAAATTTTTAAAAATCGTTGGAGCTGTTTTTTTATTTATATATACAGTTTTGAATATATTTTTAAGAAAAAAAAAATGGTACGCCAATTTTTAGTACTTATTTATGTGGAGTTTCAAAATTAATTTTGAAAAAAAATCATGCACCTATTTTCAAAATATAAAATATAGAAAAATATAGAAAAAAATAATTTTGATAAGTTTTTTGAAAATTTTGATATGCATTATTATTTTAACTTATTAGTAGCTTTTGTGTACAAAAATTTCATTAAAGTTGGTTCAACAGATAATGAGATAGTCGAAAATAAAAAAAAAATGGTTCTATAAATTTATAACCATTTTTCACAATTTTTTTTTATAAAATGGTAGCATATTTGTAAAAAAATTACTGAATTAAAAAAAAAAAAGTTGTGGTCCGTTTTTAAGTAAAATAAGATTTTCATTTTTTGCTAAAAAAAAATTGTACGGCAGGTACCGTTATTTTGGTCTTAAAAATATGAAAAAAGTCTGGGGGAATGCCCAAAAAACGCTAGGTACCAAGTTTAAAGAAAATCGACCCATTCGTTTAGGCTACAGCTGAAAAGACAGACAGACAGAATTGCGAGACCCACTTTTTTCGACTTCGCTATCACTGTAATGTCAACTTTGATCAAAATCTCGAGTTCGATTTTTTTACGAATGCATAACTTGTACCTATGTACATATGTATATGTACATATATCGCAAGTAAAAAGGGAGGACTGTGTCGCACGAACTTGTTCTTACGATTTTAAGTCTGAACAAAATTTTAAAAATTATTGTGTATTTGTTTTAAAAAAATAAAATATGTTTTATATATAACATTTTGTAACATTTTTAAGAAATGGTTCTCCAATTGTAAGTAGTTATTAATGTGAAGTTAAGATTTCAAGTAAGAACAAAATTGCCCATTTTTGAAATGTGTATCGAATTTCCAAAAAATGTAGTAGCCGCGGCGTAATGGTTCGATTACCAGTCTATGCCAAATATAGAAATATTTTTTTGCGGGCTATTGCCTCTTGCGAGGAATTGACAAATCCTTCAAAAGTATCTCAAGGTTAAATACTTGCGTTATTTATTAGGCCAATATTATAAACAATTTAGCAAAAAAATCAGAACTACCGGATCTAACGCAAGGTTTATAGAGAATAGTGTAGAAGATTAAAATAAAACAGACTGTAAAATTTCCGTTTACGTTAAGGATACTTTACTTAATAATAATTGCGGATATGTGCTATCAAGCATTTTAAATCATTTATGTTGATTAAAAAAAAAACTCAAATTTGTTCATCATATCATTATAACAATTAGTTACTCTCGGAAAAAAAGAACAAGTTTTTTTATGAACAGAACTTAAGTTTACAAAAAAAGACAATTATGTACTTTTAATTTATACAGACAAAGTTCGTCGGCCTTTGTAATTCCAAACGATTTGTAAAGCAATTAAAAATTGAAAATTCGAAACTTCCGCATCGAACAATATGCTTTTCCTACTTTTAAAATTGTTGTTTTCGAATCTGCTCTCGAATGTTAACAAATTATTCAGAAAGTTTTAGCCTTAAGCGATAAGTTGTTGTTGTATGCATTACATTTTAGAGAATTGAATGAAGTTATCGACAAATATACATATATACGAAACACGTGGACAGTGCTGACTTACGTTGCATGAAAATTACCAAGCGAGGATTTAATTTAATTCAATTTATTTGCTTCTCTTTGGTTGGCATTGTCATGTTGTGCAAAAACAATAAAAATTATTTTGAATAAAAATTATTATTATTCTTTTTCAATACATGGTACAAACTCAGGTCAAGTACATACAAACAACATACATATATACAGAGTGATTTGCATAAGGTAAGCCACAAAAAAAAGTTAGGTCAAGATATGAAAAAAAGCGTACGGGTGATCTATTTTTCCCTCCAAAAGGCAGGAGGAGCAATTTTCTTGAAATTAAGAAAAAAATAACAGGCTCATAATTCCAATAAAACAAGTATAGGTTTGTCAAAAACCTTTAAGTTTCAAATATCCCAAGATTTTTTTAAGAAAAAGTTTGTGTCCAATAAATTTTGAATATTTTCCCAGGATTCAAGATAAAATCAATAAATGTGTCCCTTTAATTTATACAAATATGATTTCACTTTATGATTAAATAAATTTATTTAATAATTTTGTGAATTGTTATACATACATAATTACATATATTGCTTTTAATTGTATAAATTTTAATTGTGGAAATATGTACATATGTAGGTATATTGCGCCTAGTTTTATTTTCTAAATGAGTACTCTTTAATACTGATCTCAATTAATGTAATGTAAAGTCTTAAGTAATTACAGCTCCTCCTTTTTATTTGTATTGAATACCTACACATACAATTTCCTATATTTGAGTTTTATTTCTTAACTTTCAAATATTTATTAAATTTTATATTTTCAACATAACTTACCTCTAACTGTTTTTTATTTTTTTGGAAACAAAATTCATTAACAAGGAATATCCGTATCTCTGGGTCGTTTCCCCATACACAATTTTTTCTTTTCATTTTAACACTTTGGGCGGGCACAGTACGCCGTAATTGAGAAGTGACCCCCAAGGATATCTATACAGGATATTCCATTGCATCCTGTCCCTTTTTCTTTCCAGTTATATTCTTCCACTCGACGACCTTTGTCATATGTTTTCACAGGTTCACGTTTTGGTTAAATACTACTCAAAGGTACGCGCGCCATGGAGACAACCAATTTAGTCCTTTTGAAAATGTTAACACAATAGTCATGGAAAATTCTAAAGGAGATCCTTCTTAAATTTTTTTGGTCGTTCAATTTTGTATTTTTTGCTGGCAGGATATCCTGAGAATTGAATCTCCGCATCATGTTCACATCAAAGTGAACAGCGGTATAGGACCTATACCTACTTCAACCAAACCGATAGAGAAATGCAAACGAAACTAGAAAATGGAATCATATCCCCAGTGTTTTCTGTTATAGCCGCCCGCACAGTGGAGTCAAAGTGGTAATTTTGTTTTATTAATTATTTTAGAGTAAGTATTACTATAATTTGCATTTAATGGCTTGATTATGTTCTATACAGCTTAAGAGGATTTTCAAGCAGAGAGTCTCTGATTAGACAATTATATACAGGAAGAAATACTTATACAGGGTGGCCAGATAAGAATGCTAAGAAATGCCACGATGTGGGATATAAAATTGATTCTGGCTTTATTTTGAAGCTACAATCAAAATATTGAATAGCACATAATTTGAATGGTCGCGGCCGGCCGCCTCTGCTTCGCTGGCAGTGCTTCATGTGGCCGGTCGCCCCAATTTGTGATGACTGGGTTCAATATGTGCGGCGTTATTTAGGCAATAGCGTCTGAAGTATTGGCCTCGAGGTTGTCCAAAGTGGTTAGCTTGTCAACTAACTAACTAAGCTGACATAGCTCTAGACAAAATAAAATCGATTGATATCAAGTCGCATGATCACGGTGCCCAATTGACGAACGCTCGCCATGAGATGACTCAGCTACCAAATTTCTCCTTCACAACTTCAAACGTGCGTCGCTTGTATGGCATTGAGCACCGCGCCGCCACACCGTCTTGTTGAAACCACAGTTCGGATATATTAATTTTGTTAAGCTTTTAACAAAAATCTGTAACATACGAAAGAAATAAGGTCAGATGATGACGCCAACCGAACCAAATAGTCTAAAATCTTCGTATTGATGCTTATTCGAAAACTTTTGATTGTTTTCGCAAACGAAAAAATCTTTTGTTGAAAAATATTTCGAAAACAATGAATCCATAAGCAGTACATAATATGGTCGGAATATTCATTTTTGGGATAAGATAATATTTTGGCAAAATAATTTAATGGCGAACCTTAGTTTATATTTTCAAAGTTGAATGTCATTGATAAATTTGACAGCTGTTGAAACATAACAATTGGAAAAACTGTCTTTGCTATCTCGTCACCCCAAACTGTCACTCTCTATGGATTCATTTGCGGCAATTTTATTTGTTAACGTAACCACCTAGATGAAAATGCGCCTCTTTTAAAAAAAACGCCATGTTTGGGCTACACAGCACTCACTTTGGAAATAAGTTTTCAATATTTCCCAACGTTGTTCAAGCGTAAAGCGACTCATTTCGTTCCATGGAGGTATGATACTGACGTTCTGTCAAGATTTCGAGCGGGAAACAGCTGTCAGTGTCAAAACAACCTTTGATTTAAAAAGAAACCACTAAATCGCCCATAAAAATAAAATAAAATAAATCTAGCTGATGGAGGTTTTTTTTTAAGATGGTGGCCTAACCTCACTTCAGTTCTTTGAGAGTTAAGAATATAATTTAGAGAATTATTATGAACATGTCTATTAAATTTAAGATAATTAGCAATTTTAACGGATCAAAAACTTATTGCTCTTGATTTAAATGAAACAAGAATAATATAATAGGCGTAGTATTTGATACAAAAACTTTTTTTGATCATTAATTGAATAAAAGGGATAGGTACTGTTAATATAAACGGTATTTTTGTGGATTTTAATTTTTTTTCGGGATCATAAAGTTATATGCACAAGGTTTAGGAGAATTATTATTAATAAAAATGAAAAAAAGAACGATATGGATATGGACAACAGTATTGTATTACTCACATTTTTTTGCCTTGTGGATTGGTTTATCTTCCATATAGTTCTTGTCTTTTTCTTCAAACTACTGAAGGTCTCAACCCAACCCCATAGAATCCATCAAATGCTTTGCGGCAACATATCCGTTGACGTATTTTGACGTATTGTGTTTGACAGCTTTAACTCGCTAATTTTTCGAATCAAAACATGTTTTTCTTTTAAAATTTCACGAACTGCAAAGACAAAGTTGAAACTCATATACATATAGGTGTGTTTGATGTTGATGTTGTTCTGACCGCATCTTCGCATCACTAGGTCCATCTGAAAGAAGATGAAGCAAGAACGAAAAAGAAAACATTAAAATAATAATTAGAAATATCAATAAAAACCTATAATACAAAGGAAAAGAAATAAAAGATATATTTATAAATTAAAAGAAAGATACCGAAGCAAAATATAGATTCTGCTGATCGCCATGATTTTTTTTCTTCGTTCAATAAAATTGACGTTTCTTCTATTTTTATTAGGTTTCATTATTTTTGGTCTTAAAAAATGAAAAAAATTTCAGTAACATTAATTCTTTGATCGACGCTATTCTGAATTTCACCTTCACTTACCACAGATGTGATCGTGCCTCGTTGTCAATCTTTAACTTAAAAAACTACCTTACGTAAAAGTTTTTTTTTTAGCAAAAAAAAAAATCTTATTTTTCCAAAAAGCGTGCAACCACTTAAAAAAAAATCAGGCTACCATTTTATAAAAAAAAAATGTTTCGAAAAATGGTTATAAATTATATCTCACATAAAATCATTTTTTTGATTTTTGATTTTCTCAAAAACCGTTCTTCTGATTTTGATCATTTTTTAATAGAGAATGTTCACATTAATTTTAAATATATATATTTGATTTAAAAAAAAAGTTCGTTTGAAAATGGTACCTCTCATAAAACCATTTTTTTGGTTTTCGTTTATGTCATAATCTGTTAAACCAATTTTAATAATATTTTGTACATAAAAGCTCCTAATAAGTATGAATTATATTGCGTATCAAAATTTTCAAAAAATCAAATTTTGGATTTTTAAAAAAATTTTCAAACTTATTTTTTGAAAATTTGATATTTCGAAAATGGGTGGATGGTTTTTTTCAAAATTATTTTTTTAACTCCGCATTAATAACTACCTACTAAAAATTGGCGTACCATTTTTTTTAAATATGTACATACATATGCATATTATGTAGATATATAAAAAATTATTTTTTTAAAAAACCACTCCAACGATTTTTAAATTTTTTTTCTCATTGAAATTTGAGCAAGAAATCACTTGGTGTACGTTGCGTTGCTGTCAAATCGAAGATATTTTTTTTATTAATTTATTTATAATTTTATTAATTTTTTAACATATTTTCAGTCTAAACTGTAAATTCCATGCATATATGCGAAGTGCAAGACAGCGCGGTGCTATATTGTTCATAAATATTTATGTACCTACTCACATAATACTTTCTTAAACTAGACTATATTTTTGGCAGGTGGCATAAAATATAGGCTCCAGTAACTAAAAAAATTCTTTTATTAGATGAAAAGTTTTTAAAATTATTAATACGTGTGATCTAACATAAGAGCAAGTTCGTGCGACCCAGTCGTGCATTTTATTTCCCACGATTTTGGTTAGAAAAACCAACATTCTGGAAACACTGGGTTCAAAAGTAGACCTCAATGCAATGTCGACATCGAATAAACCTATTTATTGAAAACTGAAGTCAACGGATCTGCCGGACAGGAAAGTTAATGATTCATCCATTTTTTTCGTTGCATCCATCGCAAAAAAAGGTTGGGAAAATAAAACCAAATGGATTGTGGTTCTGTCACTTAATAAAGGGTGACCTCACTGTGCCCCAGCCATCTGTCGTCCACCACTAAATGTTTTTTTCTTCTTTTTTTTTGGAAGAAAAATCTCAGTAGGTATGTGTTCAAAAAGTCATCACATCAACATGACCCTCCTAGTTTCCTAGAGAAAAGATTTTGCTATTTTTGTTGTGATGTTGATGACCAAGGACGCTGCTCCTTTTCGGTCACATCTCTATTGCATTCATTTTGTTCAGTTTCTGTGGACACAGTACCCACCGATGGAAGACCAATTTATGATGAATGGTCAACATTTGCATAGGACCCCATCCATTCCAACTCCATCTCGGTCCTTTATGTATAGTCTATTCACGTTCTTTGTCACTTTAATGTGAAATAAAATAAAAATGGCAACGATAGCAACTGAGCCGATGGCAATGGTGGAGGTGATGATATGATGGGTGTAGTGGTGGCTGACTGAGGCAAACTAAAGGATAGGAAGCTTAAATTAGTAAACAATTGTTTTGAGATGAGACTTGGGACCAGATATTATAAATTCATCCAAAAAGGGTAAAGTTTCGAAGAGGGGACAGAGAAGAGAATAACTGCTGGCCATGACCATGTCATGGGAATTAAGTTAAAATACTCATTAGCATTTTATGAATTTTTCGGTAAGCACACTAAATAAAGAACTACCATAATGGGTTTTTTATAAAAAAAAAAAAAAAAAAAACAAATCCTGACAATGACAAAAGCTCTTTTCAGATCCGGTATTTTTTATTATTTAACCATATATTACCATATCATGGTTACAAATTAAACCAATTCAAACAAAGCATTAAATTTGGATATAAATTAAATTTTGTTTTTCATAATTATTCTGCCTCAATCTTTTTTATCATCCACGGTTGCAAAACAATATTTTATATTCAAGGTATATAAACCTAACTGGGTAGGTATTCATATGATATTCTTGTAGGTATATTATACATTCAAAATTGTACTTAATATAATTAAAATCTCTTAATTTGACGTAATTTCTGTTGCAGCCATTTAGTAATTCGAATAATAAAATAAAAATAGGTATTTTTTTTTTACAATCTTTCAATAGTGTTGTAATGAATGAGTCCACCAGTATTTGAGAATATATTTAACCAATTTCAATTGCGACAAAAAACAAATGCTATAAAATGTGAAAAGTGATAAGATGTGAGAATTAAATCAAGAATATAATAGTAGTGGTTAGTGTGAATACGACGGTCACCAGTATTCCCAGATTGGTGTTTTTCCAAGCAAAATGGTGGGAAAAAATCAGTTTGTCGGGAATAATGTTGGGAAAATAGTCCAAACGCTTTTTTATTGAGGGGAAAATATTATTTTTACCATAATCGCAAGTATACCTAACCAATTTTCTTCTAATTTTATTTTCTTACCTTACCTACATTTATAACTCAAAAAAAAATATTTGTCCTGATCAATGGTTATCAAAGTTGAATTAATAATACAAAGTAGTTGCAAACTTATCGAGAATTAGAGCGCAAGAATATTTCGGTCTTCTTCCCTTCCAAAAAAATGGGTTATGAATAAAACAAAATTTCTACTAAGTGACGTTTACTAAGTAAAACCACCGAAGAACGTGGCTTAGCGAAGGAATAAGAACCATATGTGTCAAATTAAAAAAAAAAACTATTGAAGATTGCTAATTTAATTTTGAATACAAATAATAATGTCTGCTAGATTTTTTAAACTATTTCCAATTATTCTTTTTTCTTTTGATTTGTGTTGGTGTCAACAGATTTATTTTCAATTGTGCCTATTTTTTCGATGCATGTAGTGATTTGAGTAGGTTCTGGGCCCCTATTCCGGTTATATGATAAAATGAAATGATAAATTTTTTATCACGAGAGTTTTCATACGACTTTTTCATTTTATCATTTCATTTTACCCAAAAAGTTGATTCTGGTTTCACCTATGATAAAATCAGCTGATTTTGTTCTGAATATGTGCTGAATGTGGCTGAATGAAAAAAAAAGTCATTTGACAGATGTAATTTTTTAAACAAAAAATAAATTCGATTCTAAATTTAAAAAAGAATAATTGAAATAAGTTCAATTTTAATTCATATTTCATTTAATGAAGAACGCAGAAGATCTGAAAGGTTTGTGCAAGTAAAATAAAATATGTGGGTAATGTAATAAGTTTTTTTCTTTTTAATTTCAGATTTAGAATGAGAATATTGCGTAGAAATTTGAGAGACACGAAGAATCCATTCGAAGTTCTTTCGGAAGGAGGTTTTATGGATATTTATCGTTTTCCCAAGCATCTTTGCCGGGAATTAATCGACAAAGTGTCTTCACTATTAAAGAAGCCAAGTCGAATACATGGCTTGCCCCCACATATAAAATTATTGGCAGCCTTAACATTCTTTGCTAGCGGCAGTTATCAGTGATATGTTGGGCAGGACTTACTTCTGGAAACGTATAAACCATTTTTGTAGGTTCACTAGTTTCCAAGGGATAGGATGGTTTGTGATCCGAAAACGTGATCATAAATCATCCGATCCTTTGGAAACTAGTGGACCTACAAAAATGGTTTATACACCGAAAAAAAAAAGTGTAAAAAACCACCGTAAAAGTGATGTTGTTCGCTTACAATTTCAAGCTGAAGTTGTACAACATCAAATTTGATATGACTGTCATATCAAATTTGATATTGCAAATGTAGTTTAAACATTATATCTTTGTCAAATCTACATTGAAATATCATAATACTTTTACATTAAAACCGTAGAAATGATATGAATTCAACGTAATATTGACGAGAACAATGTCAAAAATTTATATTAAAAATGTTGTTTTGACGTTGTGTCATGTCAAAGTAACATTAAATTTTTACTATAAAACTGTAGAAATGACATGAATTTAACGTTGTGTTATGTCAAATTTACATTGAAGTTTTACTATAAAACTGTAGAAATAACATGACTTTAACGTAATATTGACATAAACAACGTCAAAAAATGGATACAAAAAATGTTATTTTGATGTTGTTTCGTGTCAAATTTACATTGAATTTTCGCTATAAAAATGTAGAAATGACATGAATTCAATGTAATATTAACATGAATAACGTAAAAAAATTGATATTAAAAATGTAGATTTGACGTTGTTTCATGCCAAATTTACATTGAAGTTTTACATTAAAAATGTAGAAATTACATGAATTCAATGTAATATTGACATGAACAACGTAAAAAATTGATATTAAAAATGTAGATTTGACGTTGTTTCATGCCAAATTTACATTGAAGTTTTACATTAAAAATGTAGAAATTACATGAATTCAATGTAATATTGACATGAACAACGTACAAAATTGATATTAAAAATGTAGATTTGACGTTGTTTCATGCCAAATTTACATTGAAGTTTTACATTAAAAATGTAGAAATTACATGAATTCAATGTAATATTAACATGAACAACGTAAAAAATTGATATTAAAAATGTAGATTTGACGTTGTTTCATGCCAAATTTACATTGAAGTTTTACATTAAAAATGTAGAAATGACATTAATTCAATGTAATATTGACATGAACAACGTAAAAAATTGATATTAAAAATGTTATCTTGACGTTGTTTCATGTCAAATTGATATTGAATTTTCCTAGATTTCTTACATTGAAAACGTAAAAATAGTATGAATCTAAACGTCATATGTATAAACGTTGTAATTTAAGCTTGCAATTTTTAACAAAAAAGGAAAGCAATGTTATGTGCGTGTATACTGTTAGGCTAGGCATACACATACGTTCCACTTTCACTTTCTTAAAAATTGCAATTTAAACTAGAACGTTTAAAATCCGTTCAGCTTTATGCTAATTTTAATTTTTAAATGTAAGAAATTAACGAAATTTCAATATAAATTTTCCATGAAACAACTTAAAAATAACATTTTAATATTTTCTATTGATCTTATCATAAAAGGGGAAATATTTTAATCTATTTTTAATTTTGATGGTTTTTCCGATTACTTTAATATACAGCTGAATGAAAAAAGGATCAGTGTTAACTTACTTTGATTGATGTTTTTGTTCGTCAACGACTGAAACAAAATCCCTAACAGTTCATATCTTATATCCAGTGGTCTATGTAGTAAAAATGAACCCTCATAGGTATCCGATTCCAATGTATAATACTTCCATACTTTTATTTTCATATTTTTGTCAGTCATTTTTTTAATAAAAAAAGATTTGTCAACTTTTTACTAAAATAATTTATTTCGTATTAAACCGGTTTTGGTAGGTATATAATGAACATATAATTTTTTGAGATTAATTTGATTTTCTGGTAAAATTAGTACATTGCATAAGAGTAAATCATCATTTTTTAAATTAATGGACTCTGAATTTGCAGTTTCAATTTTGTTTGTTATTTGTTAACATTAATATTCGGTAAAATGATCTTTAAATGATTTTTAGTATGTCTTTGAAATTATATTGTGTTTAAAAAATATTGGTTACAGTTTGATTTAATATACTTAAAGAGTCAAAGCCATAATAATTCTGAAATGTTGCAAAGTGAAGATAGTTCTTGGAAGTCAGCGTTATATACAAAACATTCTAAATTAATTATTGAATGAATTTTTATAAATTTTGGATAAACCTCAATTAACTCTTTTTATCAAAAATTTTTGAAATTTCGAAATTTGTTTTTAAATAAAACGCCAACTCTTTGGGATACTTAGGGTTAAAAACTTGACATGTTTGCAAAGTGAGGATAGGTCTTATTTGGATGCTTTCTAAGATACTTAAGATTCAAAACTTGAAGTGTTCGTAAAGTGAGGATAGGTTTTAAAAGTTGGAATAGACAAACATTTGAATGAATTAAGGAACTTATTTTTGTAAATCTTGAATAAATTCGGCTAATGCTGGACTCTTTTCATCAAAAATTGTCGAAATTTCGAAAATATTTTTTTGAATAAAAAGCCAACTTAAGGATGATTCTTTGGGATACTTAAGATTAAAAACTTGAAATATCTTAAAACAAATATCAAGGGCACATAAGAAAGAGTTAAATTTAAGGGTGTTGTTCCCAAAACTCACATAAAACTCCTTCAGTGTCGTTAGTTCGGCGCCCACTACAAATAAAAATGGTTGAATGGTGTTTTTTTTCAGGATCGATGTCGTCATTTTCATTTCTTTCGCCAGCTCCAGGTCGTTAATTGTTCTTACGTGGATTATGCTGCTGTTGATAGCATCTTTTATTGTTGTTTTGTGGACAACGGATTTGCCTTCCATCTTAGAGACGAACCTCGCAGTTGGTTTCAATACCGCGTTTAACAACATGATCAATATACAATCTCTGGAATCTAAAAAATTGTGTTGTTTAATAAAATATAACATGTTTTTAACATTGTTTACTTACTTTTATTGACATTTTCTTCTTTTAAACAATCAAACAAACTTCTGAACCTTTTGTCCTTTATGTTCGTATCATAGTACGAAAAAAGACTTTTGTCCAAGTCTTCCCATTTGGTAATAAGTTCATAGGTCTTATTGGGAAACATAACCCCAAAGTCGTAGTTGATCTGTTACAAAAGATATTAAGATAAGTTTGAAATAAAATTGCAAAAGATAGCAAATAAGAAATGAGGTTAACATCCCTATTATGGTTGACAGTTATCAAATTGATCATTGATAAATTTTGAAATTCAATAGGTGCTTAAACACGCAACTGCTGAAAATGTTTATGTTTATATGATACCGACCGTTATTATTTAAGATTAAATTAATAAATATAAAAGACAAGTTGATCAGTTTTTATAAATTGACAACCGTAATAGGGATTTAAGATTTATATATTCATAAAAATTAATTTATAAAAACAATTTTTTTCTTGGAATGAATACTTACGAATTTTTCTCCACCAGATTGTTTATAAAATGGCCATTCATCTAAAATTTTTTGAAGATCATATTCTTTTTGTATATCTTCCTGGCGAGATGTTATTGTTTGCGTCCATAATTCCATTGCCTCACGCTCATCGTTCTGCATTAATTTAATTTTTTTTTTCATAGAAGTCGTATGTGACGTATTGTCATAAGATGGAGCAGCACCTTCTTCTTCATCTTCTTCTTCTATCTTCTGAGGGGCATCATCCGAATTTTTCCGCTTTCGATTAATATTGTTTAGCCTATTAAATAGTAAGCCTGTTGGATTTGCTCGGAGGCCTTTTTTCCGAGAGATGAAGTAAATATCTTTCTTCTCCGTAGGAAAAATTTCTACTATTTCGTCCGCTAGTTTGTCCTGCTGGCGTGGGCTAGGTACTCTATACCTATTTAAATTAGAATCGAAGAAATATTCAACTAGACAGTTTAATAGTTTTTTCCTGTCTTGTTTTTCGATTTTTTTTTTGTTGGAGTACACCGTAAGCAAATCTTCTCCAGCTTTTGTTGATTTTAAAATATCTACAACACGCTTAGTAGAACGAAAAGAATTCATCATTAATACTAGTTTATTTAAAAATATTGAGAAACGGAATTTATAATATATGGAGGTACAAATATTCCTAGATTTATCTTTAATTTATTTGATAGAAAAAGTTTGAATAGGTATTAACTGTATGGTCAACAAATTCCAATATCGCTTCGTCAATTCACTGGAACCCAAGAGTTATTTCGAAATTCAAAGGGTCGAAAGAAGAAGAATTGAAAAGTTTTCTCTTCCTCACTTTATAAATTTCAGAAAAGCTCTTGAGTCACCATGTTATAGCGGAACTTGTTACTGACATTTTTTTTAGAAGTTATATATCCCAAATCAATTGAAATATTTAAATGTAGATAAAGGCGTTCAGAAATATAATATTTCACATCCATTTTTGATCCAATTGTAGAAGCAACTTAATATTTTTAAAGTGTAAAACCTAACTCAGGGCAGACAAAACTTTGTTGCCAAGTAACATTTTTTTCAAGTGTATTCCAAAATAGAAATTCATAAACTCTTTTAACTTACACAACTTATATTGGTCTTGACCCACTACATTTCTGAACCCCTACTACATTACATTAAGTTTTAGAAAGTGATTCTACAAGCTTGGTTATAAATTTTTAAACAAATTTAAAATACACTTACTGTGTTAAAGGAATAGTTAGTTTTATCCGATATCGGGGTACTTTCCCTACTTATATTTTCAGTTTGAACCCATTGAAGCACCTTTGATTGACAATGACAAGCTGGTATTTCGGAAGCAAACTATGAAAATAAAATTAAAAAATTAAATTTCAATAAATGGTAGTAATAAAAGCGCCAAAAAACAAATCGAAGAAAGATTCGATAATTATAGTAGTTACATACGGGTGGTTCTTCAGATAGTGGAAAAACATGCTACTTTTTGTGAGTTGAACATAATATTTTTTATAATAAATTGCTTAATTTTTGCTTATTATGTACATTGTTGTACATATGTTTAACTACAAGAAAAAACAAAAAAAAAATACATAATTACATTTTTGGCTTTCCATTGATTAATTTTTTCTCTTAGTTCAGCCTTCAGGGCTGTATGTTCTTTTCCAGGAAATGCCACTTCCAGGTCGTCACTGTTTATAAATTTAATTTTTTCTAAAGTGAATCCACAAGCTATAAAAATAAAATGTAGAATATAAAAGAACGTTTAAGATAAAAAATAATATATCTTCGCTTGAGAAACATATTGTTATAAATCAAAATCTTTTATTTTTCAGTTGACCTATTTGAAGTCTTTAAAAGCTTACGAAATCATTTATAATGTGAAAACAACTTCGATTTCATTTTTCCATATTTTTTTCTGTTTTAAGTCAGCTATGAAGGAATCACCCGTCCCACCTAAACGATAGAAAATGTCTTTTTAAAACTATTTTAAAAGGGTTTCAAGAAAATTCCATAAATTTTTCATATTTTTATAACCCTCTGTCCCTGGTTTTTTTTTGTGAATCGCTGTAAAGATTCACTTCTTTTAGTTAGTTTAGAAAAAAAAAATTGAACCGAAAAGTTTTAATTTTTTTTCAAAGGTTTACGTAAGTTTTTATTTAACTTTTACTATTTAATACTCTATCAATCAGTTTTAAGTCGAATTATAAAAATTTTCTCTTTATCTTTTTGTTTTCAATTATTTTTTTGTTCAAAGTTCTGAGTTTAAATTTTTTTTTCAAAACTTGATTTAAAAATATAAAAAAATAGCTAGCTTTGAACTTTGATGCTGGCAGAGTTTCAAACGGTTTGGCATAAATATAATAAAGTCAGATCTCTATCCTAATTCTAGTTTTAGTCGAAACGGCAGCATTATTAAGCAATAAAATAAGACAAACGAATTTTTAAAATATAAATAATAATAACTTACAGGAAAGTGCATCAAAAGCATTAGCTACTCCGAAATCGTGTAGTAAGTCTAGCAGTGTATTATTCTCCACGCCACTTTCCAAGAAATCTTCAGATTCATCAATTGTTTGAGTCGATGCTAGCTCTTCAGATAAAGGTTCAGCCACCATACCGGGTTCTGAAATGATGCAGTTATTGTCTTGAAGGAGTTGATTTATGTGCTCCGTCGACACATAAATTATTTCACTACTCATTTTGAAAAATTATAGTATAGTTCACATTCCACCTTATAAACGCTTTTCAAATTCAATTCTATCAATCTTGCTGAAATTAGTAAATAAAAGCAATAAGAAATATAATTGGGTATAGTCTGGCCAATTCAAAGTCGATAGTTCATATTATTAGGTACATAAGTGATCAATGCAGGAAGCTTTTCATAAAAAACTAAATGTACAAATCAAAGAGAAATCTCAAACAGAAATCACTACTTTTATAAGTTATAAAAATAGTACAAACGACTGAATATAATGTTTTTTACCTTAAATATTATTTTTATTTTTATTTTTATTAATGATCACGTCGGATGAGAAACACTAACAGTAAGTGTTACATTTTGTGTGCGTTATTGAATAAACTTTAAAAATATCTCAACAACGTTGTTTCATGCTTAATCTACATTACGTAGGTATTTGGACTCTCTGTTGTCTGTAATTTTGCACTTTTACTATTTTTTACTTTTAAAAATTATAAGAACACAGCTCAAACGACTAAATATATGCTTTTGCCAATTCTTGTCTTTTTTATTAATATTCTTTTTTATTTTTGTTTTGATTTTTAAATTAAGTAAAAAAATATAAACAACAGTCTAACTCTCAATGATGATGCTGAATCACAGACAACAATGATATACAAAATTTTATTTTAACATGAAACAACTTTATTGAGATATGTAGGTATACACGCTCACAAAAAATGTAATTTAAACATGAATCAACGTTGGTAGAAAATTTTTAATGTACATATGTATATACACGCACAAAAAAATGTAATTTTTACATGATCAATGTATTAGGGATACTAATAATGTGAAAATGACAATGGCTTTGTACTTCTACTTTTTGTAAAAAGAACATGAAAAATTAAATTTAAGACAATAAAGATTCACTAATACGTTCGCGAAAATTATAAAAATACAGCACAAATGACTGAACTTCAATTGTTCTACCAATTCCTTGTTTTTATAATGTTTAAAATTTTTCGTTCCTTAGTTTTTTTTAACACAGAAATTGCAAGATCACGAGGTAACGCGCTAAACTGATCACGCCGAAAGAGAAACACTACTGAGGGATGGAATTTATGAATTCCTTAAGAAGCACACAGACAATGTCATTTTCACATTATCAGTATCCCAAATACATTGATTCAAGTAAAATTTACATTGTGTGTTTGTGTATATAAATTAAAAAATATATAAACAACGTTTTTTCATGTTTAAATCACATTTTGAATGTATTTGTGACTCTTTTTCGCATGAAATTTGGCGGTAAGAGTTACATTTTGATATTTTTCATGTTGTTTTTATATTAAAATAAATAAAAATTACTACAAGGTACTTACCAATTTTAAAAAATATATGAAATGCACTATTTTTTATGTTATTGTTTTCAGTTTTGTGTTCCTTATTTTTTAATAATAAACAAAAAGATCGCTATACACGATGTCACGGACGGTTCCGATCTTAGTAAAGAAAAAACTAAGTACTTGTCTTTTTTTATTAATAAATGTTTTAAAGCACAAGCGAACGAATTTCTATTATTTTTTTTCACTTCTTTGATTTTATTAATGTTTTAAATATTTGGTTCTTTAGTTATTTTTCAAGCACAGCAATCATTTCAATATCACGAGGTCGCGGATTAAACTGTTCACGGCGAAAGAGAAACAATAAATAAGGGATTGAATTTATGAATTTCTTTAGAAGCACAGAACCACGTGGATTCATGTAAAAATAACATTTTTGTGTGCGTGTAAATACAAAAGACGCATTGAGAATTCGCAGTGTTGCCGTAATCTATATTTCATTATGTTGAATTTCAGAAAACTAAAATATATGGAAACTCGGAAAACAGGATGCTAGATTTCAAAACTAACATACATAAATATAAATTTATTTGCTCAAACATTAAAATCTATGATTAAAAATAAAAAAAACAGCTAAATAAATATTTATTTTTTCATGAAAACAAACAAAGCACAAAATAATTTTACAAAAATAATCTGTTTTTACTTCATTTATACTTTTACTTTACTTGCTGATACGAAACATGAATATTGAATATTCAAGTTAACTTTAACGCTTATGTTATACTTTATCCTCATCTTGTAAACCCTCACATAAATATTTATGTTTCGTTTCAGCAAAAAGGCCTAAACTTAAAAACAGTATCATATTAAAGGAGTAACAAAAAAGTACAAGTTTTAAAAGCTATGTATTTTATTTGGTGAATTAAGTTCAATACTTCACTCTAAAAATCGTCATTCAATAAATCTGCTTCACTTGATAGTTTTTATATTCGGCCGACTTGTTCGATAATATTCCTGGGTAATTATGTTATACAAATAGAATCATATTTCATCTGGGTTTAGACCTTCCGCATTTGGGCGATGTTATTAAGTAAATCAATAACTATTTTGTTTCAAATTTTACTCTTGATTATGATCGTGTGCAAATGTTAAGAATGTTAAAAAAAATTACAAAAAAAATTGTTTTCAAAATCGATAAAGAAATTATTTGTAAGAAAATAATTTTTTCTTAGTTGTCTGCTTTTTGCACTGGATGCTTCAATTACAGAGTGATCCAGTTCCATACACATATTTTCTCCAGTCACATCTTTAAAATTAAGAACATACTACACATTTATACAATTAATTTATTTATCGGCAGTATATGCCATATTTACACAAAAATCGAATAGATCTCTAAGAATCAGGAGAAATACGAAATTGGTTTTTCTGGCAACGCTACATTTACGTTTGAAATTTGGCGGTAAGATGGTTTTTGATATTTTCCATGTTCTTTTTACATTAAAAATATCCCAACGACGTTAATTCATGTTAAAATTCCATTACATGCATGCGTGAAGTTGCCATAAGTGCAGATTTATTTACATTTTGAAGATTTTTGTTTTGCGACTGGCGCAAATAATAAAATATAAAATTTTATTTAATTTACGCTTTCAAGAGACGAAAAAGCATAAAAACAAATTGAACTAAAAAAATACAATTTTTTATTTTCATGTGATTAGGTATTGAATATTTAAAAAAAGGATTTTTGGCTATTATCAATGTGTTTGGTGAAAGTTTCTATAAAAGAAGTTAGTCCAGTTGGAAAAATATACAAATTAATTCTGTAATGAAAAAATGAAGTGTACTGAACTATTTTCGACAATCTAGCTCTTTGGCGTTGGCCGTCATCTCACATTCAAAGAAATTGGTTTTTGCTGATAAACTCGATTATTTTCAACTTTTGACTGACATAAAATTAACAAAAAATGTTCAAAAAATTAACTATCTACATAGTTGTTTTATAAATTTTAGATTCAACATGGGGCAAACGCAAAAGAGCAAGGTGGTCGAAAGTGGTTTGGTTCAGTCATTATGGACCCACCCATCGATCAAAAGATTTAACTAAGTATATTTTGTTGCGGATGTATGTACATTAGTAGGTTTGGGATCGATTCTCAGTCTCATGCGCATAAAACCAAAAATATTTTTTATTAGGACTATTGCTTCTTGCGAAGAACAAAGTGAAACACAATAATTTTTCTTTGATATAGAAGAATGCAAAAAAAAAACATTAAAAGTAGAAAAAAGATTTAAAAACTGAAATTTTCAATCAAAATAAACTTTGGTTTTGGAGATGTCTGGTTTTTGCACTAGATTCTTCAATCACAAAGTGAACCAGTTCCATACAAATAATTTCCCCGGTCCCATCTTTAAAATTAAGAATATATTATATACAATTAATTTATTGCCATCTTTACACAAAAAATCGGGCAATCGTAAAAAATTCTAAGAATCAGGAGAAATACGAAATTGGTGTTTCTGGCAATACTACATTTACGTTTTAAATTTGGCGGTTCGATGGATTTTGATGTTCTTTTTACCTTAAAAATATCTAAACGACGTTAATTCATGTTAAAATTACATTTTTTGTCTGCATAAAGTTGCTACAAGTTAAAGTTAAAGATTTTGTTGATAGATTGAACTCACATATAAATATCATTTTAACATTAAAAATATCCCAACTACATTGATTCATGTAAAAATAATGTAAGCGTTTAATGTATTCCTGACATGTTAAAAATAAATAATGTAGAATTTACATTTTATTTTTCAATAACATTTAAAAATGTGAAAATGATGTTTTAAAATGTTATTTGAACATTGCGAAAAATGTAAGCGTTTAATGTATTCCTGACATGTTAAAAATAAATAATGTAGAATTTACATTTTATTTTTCAATAACATTTAAAAATGTGAAAATGATGTTGTAAAATCTACATAAAAAAGTGATATGAATTTTTTGATATTGCAACGTTATTTGAACATTGCGAAAAATGTAAGCGTTTAATGTATTCCTGACATGTTAAAAATAAATAATGTAGAATTTACATTTTATTTTTCAATAACATTTAAAAATGTGAAAATGATGTTGTAAAATCTACGTTAAAAAGTGATATGAATTTTTTGATGTTGCAACGTTATTTGAACATTGCGAAAAATGTAAGCGTTTAATGTATTCCTGACATGTTAAAAATAAATAATGTAGAATTTACATTTTATTTTTCAATAACATTTAAAAATGTGAAAATGATGTTGTAAAATGTTATTTGAACATTGCGAAAAATGTAAGCGTTTAATGTATTCCTGACATGTTAAAAATAAATAATGTAGAATTTACATTTTATTTTTCAATAACATTTAAAAATGTGAAAATGATGTTGTAAAATCTACATAAAAAAGTGATATGAATTTTTTGATATTGCAACGTTATTTGAACATTGCGAAAAATGTAAGCGTTTAATGTATTCCTGACATGTTAAAAATAAATAATGTAGAATTTACATTTTATTTTTCAATAACATTTAAAAATGTGAAAATGATGTTGTAAAATCTACGTTAAAAAGTGATATGAATTTTTTGATGTTGCAACGTTATTTGAACATTGCGAAAAATGTAAGCGTTTAATGTATTCCTGACATGTTAAAAATAAATAATGTAGAATTTACATTTTATTTTTCAATAACATTTAAAAATGTGAAAATGATGTTGTAAAATCTACGTCAAAAAGTGATATGAATTTTTTGATATTGCAACGTTATTTGAACATTGCGAAAAATGTAAGCGTTTAATGTATTCCTGACATGTTAAAAATAAATAATGTAGAATTTACATTTTATTTTTCAATAACATTTAAAAATGTGAAAATGATGTTGTAAAATCTACGTCAAAAAGTGATATGAATTTTTTGATATTGCAACGTTATTTGAACATTGCGAAAAATGTAAGCGTTTAATGTATTCCTGACATGTTAAAAATAAATAATGTAGAATTTACATTTTATTTTTCAATAACATTTAAAAATGTGAAAATGATGTTGTAAAATCTACGTTAAAAAGTGATATGAATTTTTTGATGTTGCAACGTTATTTGAACATTGCGAAAAATGTAAGCGTTTAATGTATTCCTGACATGTTAAAAATAAATAATGTAGAATTTACATTTTATTTTTCAATAACATTTAAAAATGTGAAAATGATGTTGTAAAATGTTATTTGAACATTGCGAAAAATGTAAGCGTTTAATGTTTTCCTGACATGTTAATCATAAATAATGTAGAATTTACATTTTATTTTCCAATATACATTTAAAAATGTGAAAATGATGTTGTAGATTCTAAAATAAAATTTGATATGAATTTTTGATAGTGCAACGTTAGTTTTACAATGCGAAAGTGTAAGCGTTTAATGTATTCCTGATATGAAAACTATAAATCGGACGTTTTTTCCTGTCAAAAATACATTTTTTTCCGTTATTTTGAATTTTTTTAAAAGAATCGAATTTGATATGACAAAACTGTCAATTTTACATTAGACTTTTTTTTCGGTGTATGTTTCCAGATTTTAAATAAATCCTCATATTATGTTCCGTCATTAGTTTGAATTATTTTTATATTTTTAAAAGTTTACCATCAAAAAGAAATCAAACATTTTGTAACAATATACCTCACGGCTTAAGCATAAATAAAAAGGTACTACAACTTTATTTCAAAATTCATGTCTTTTCTTTATTTGTTGTAAAACCTCTGAAATATTTGTTAACATTTGTACCTTTTCTTTTTCAGTCATGTTTTAAATTGTATTTCACGGTAAAATAATTCGATGATAAATAACTTTTCATATGATAAATTTTTGACAAAAGTTTCCATGTTTACACAGATCAAGAATCGCAAAATCGAATTTATCGATGAAAAGTTTTATCATCGCTTTTATCACAGAACCGGAATAGGGGCCCTGAAGAAAATAATGGAAAACGTAATTTAGAAATGGTCTACTTTATTTACTTTCTTTGTCGTTGGTATTCCAGTTCTCACTTCTTTTTATTTTTTTATTTAAATTTTCTATTTAAATAAATAAAAACAAAACAGAAAACAGACACAACACAAACAATTAAAAAATGATAATAATATTGACAGAAATATTATATTTGCACGAAAATTCCTACGTGTCTTTTTGGAACGTGAGCTTTTTTTACTAATTATAACAATTTGCTGTCAAACCCATACGAATAAAACCCAAGTTTGCACAACTTGGTGAAAATTTCAGACATCTTATTTCTTGTAGTAAATTTTCTTTTTGGTAAACGTCACTTTACTATTCCACGATCATTTTGGTATATTCATGGATAGCTTAACTCTTATTCCCTAGTTTGGTAAACTGTTAAAATAAAGGTGGAATGGAATAAGCGTTTTTTATTAATGTGGCTGTAATTACACGATATTACACGATACTTCGTGTAATATAATCCCAATTTCATAGTTCGTTAACGCATGGCAGTAACCCACTTGTGATATGAAGTGGTAATTAGGCCCCCGATAATTTCATTTCACTTAAAATTTTTAAAAGATGGACTTTATCATAAGGAGACAAATAAGTTTCCGCTGACATTTTATTGTTTCTTTTTGCTATGCGTAGAGAAACCATTCATAGACCATACACATATTAAGCCTTATAATGGCAGATAAAACTTGAAACTTATGGTGTAATTGTTTAGGTATGAAATAGTAATTACTGGTATACCTATCATATAACCCTTAAGGAAACAGTTATTTAGCATACTTAAATTTTATTAATTATTTATATATCATAGGTATAATTTTCTTCCTAGCATCAGCATCATCTTTTAATTCTTTGAGCTAAATCTTTCTTGTCCTTCAATTTATTTTTAATGGCACTGTGCAATTCATGTAAAAGATAGACATTATAGTTAAAGTTATTACTTCTATACAAAAATATCGTATGTGAAATTCGGTAATGAAGCCAAGAGAGATATCTATATGTGTTTTGTTGTACATACACACATATCACAGTACCCGAAATGTGGACATTTTAGAATTTACCGCTACAATCTAGAATTTTTCAGTGACATTTTAGTAAATTAAATTTGAGTATGGCTATTAATCTAAGTCTGTCACGACAGGTAAAAGAGTTGTATTCGCCGCCATATGTCCAATTAAGAAGGCAACATTCCTGAAATTTGTGGCAACTTATAAAATGCAAAAAAACTATTATCTTTGCAAAATTTATTTATTTATTTTTTTTTTTTTATTCAGTGTTAATAAATAAAATGCATGAAAGTATTGTTGTCAGTAGTTCCTTTACGCTCAGGCGAAAAAAAAATTCTTGAGAAGAACAAGTTTCAAAATCAACGAAAAGCAGATGGAGATACAGAAGCAATGTATTGAAACTAGAATGACGACCACACTATTGAGTAATTGTAGGTATAATATGAATAAAGGTAAACATTCAAGTACAATATATCTATGTATATGGGTCAATATTTAAAAACATTTACATTTTGCACCTCGAAATGGACATTTACTAATATAAAAATTTTAATATTTTTTAAGTTATTTTCCAGTTAAAAAATATTATTAAACATTTTAAGCCAGTGGGCCACCCAATTTTGTTATTTTGAACTGTTTTTATTTTCACGGGTATGACACAACTGACACGGGAATGACAAAATCCCATCATGTTAAAGAATGGAAATTACGACATAACGCTGTATAAACCATATTATTTGTTTATTTTATTTTAAAGTCATTTTATTATTTAATCCGTTAAAAAAGGGAATTAAGTTGAATTTTATCATTATTTATTTATCATTATATATTACAATAAAAATACATCGGTAATGACAACTTTGGGTAACGATAACTTGAAATACAACTCACTACCTACTGATATTCTTTTGTTAATTTTGTTAAATGTTTCGTAAGTAATCAATGGGTCCCGTTCAGCGTTGCCACCAAAACAAAATTTCCGTGCCACATTTTCAAAAAAGCGTGCCATTTTTGTGCCTTATTAAAAATACACAAATTCTTGTTTAAAAAAAAAAATATAATACAACAAGAAATTACATAATTTGTTCTTTTCGTGTTTTGTCAAGAAAATAAGAGTTTCTGGCTATTTTTATTCCATTTGGAGGAATTTTCCTAAATTTTCTTCAAAATTCTCTATATTTGAAATAGTAAATGGAAGTAAGAAAAGCGTGTCATATTGAATTTTTTCGTATCACCATGCCTGCCTGGTTTCGTTATTTATTCTGCGATAGTTAACTCAATTTTATAAGTATTTCTTTTTTGTCACGGAAATGTAAATTTTGCTGGGGCAGTTACTTAAATTCATTTAACTGAACTTTTTATACCCCTCAAAATAAGCTGGTTAGGCATAAGGCACCATTGTTCTTTTTTCTTTAAAGCTACATTAATAAATAATGCTTACTTACAAGCTACAACTTAAAAATAACATGCATTTGATGAGGGAAGGTACAACTTGGGTCATACCACGGTAATGATATTGATGGTATTTAAGTTAAAAGTTATTGTAATTGGTCTGATTTGTCGAATTGAAAATTTTGACATTTCTCGCCATTTTAAGAGAGATGTCTATATGTGTATGTGTATGAACGTTCGTACGTTCGTGAGCCTTTCTTTCGTTCACTGTATCTCGAGAACGAATAGAGATACCGACCTCAAATAAATTTTCTTTTACAGATAATAACATCACGAAATGCAGAAAGGGTTCCCAAAAAACTTCAATTAGCGGTTTTTTTACTACAGCAATTTAAAAAAAAATTGTAAAAAAGAATTGAAAAGAATTTAAAAAAAAATCAGCGAGCAGTTTTTTTTAGATCAAAAAACATGCTAAAATTTTGTGAAAAACGTGTTTCGGTTGTAATATTTTGAGAACACACAACGATATTAACTTCGGGATCATTTTATTCTATGATTCCATATTTAGTTACTGATATAATATATAATATTTTGAAAACAAACACTAGCTTAGAAGCCAGGCCACTTTTATTCTATACAAAGTGACGTAGAGTTAACACACTCATTCATCTGATGATTAATGAACACAATTTTATGTCATCATGTAGACATAAACATCCTTTATTTTAAATAATAACAAACATATAGTCGTGGGATCTGTCGATTAGACAGAATCACTTAACATCTTAATAATAATATGTATCTTTAGATCGATCTGATCATTCAATATATATTCATTCGTATTTCGGCTGTAAGATTGAACGGATCTTCTCTGTATTTTAACATATATTTTAAATAAAGTTATATATATTTTTTTAAATTTAAAATACGGGAATAAATAATTAATTCGTAGTCAATAAATAATAAGGTTTGTATTCTACAAATTAAATTTTTTAAATGAACAAATTTTCAAACTAAAACCCCTAAAAAAATAAAAAAATGTTTTTGGACTCGAATATCTCAAAAACAAACAAAGGCTCCGGAATAATTTTATTTTACACACAATGCTGTAACTATGAATTGGTGGGGTTCGTAAAAAAATTAAATTGATAGTTTTTTTTTTAAAGCAAAAACATTTGCCAAAAATACAACTTAAATAGTTGAAAAATATAATACGCCCCAACTATGGTTTTCACTTGATTGCATATTGAACATTTGATATCTAAGGTCTTTTTGAATATAACAAAACAACATTGGGTGTTCAGTTGCCACGGGCACCAATGGAAAGTTACCAGTGTGGGTTGCACCCAGCCTCTTTTTATTTTTCTTGTTCACATTAAAAGAGTTTACAATACAACATGTTGTATTCATAAGCTTTAAACATCTGCACCGCAATAATAATAACCAAGTGGGTTGCAATTAAAGCGTAAGGACGTTCGGCAGCCAAAAGAAAAGAAAATTCATAACATAAAATTTCAACCTATAGAGGATTCTGAAAAGTGGTAAGGCCAGGTAGTAGTGAGCTGCTTCAATCATATAAAATTCTTTTAAAAATGTAAACCTCAATATAAGAGCAATTAAATATAAGTATAGTGGTAATTAAATATGTTCAATAGGTACTATTTTTTATCATAGTGATATTTAGTTATTTCGCCCAGTGGACACAAAAAAAATATCAGCGTTCAAATGATTTTTTTTGGGATATTTGCAATTTTTTTAAATATTTTTTTTTATTGCATTTATAACATTTTGCCTGAAATCGTTTAATTTCTGAAAAATAAAACATAGATATGTATATGTACCTTGTCAGGTGCAATCACGTGCGTTTTACACATTTAATGCGCTACTGCTGTTTTTCAAATCAATTTATCAATCAATCGCATTTACATATATCCAAACCTCATTTTTTGGTATTCTTTTAATTAGCGATATATATTTATGTCATTCGAGATTACGTCATGATCCCTTTTCACACTAAATATATCGTTTCATTCAAAATGCTATAAAAAAATTAATATAACAAAACAAGTTCACTTGTGTTATCTTCAACAAAATACTATAAAAATAACGTATTTCCTTTATTGAACAAAATTATTAACACTAGGTACACATACACATACATTCCAATACTAGTTATTTACTATGTATCTAGTATATATGTATACATTTAAAGTCTTTTTGTGTATTCTAAAAAAAATAATGTAAAATTACGATAGGATCATTTGTCTTGCAACCTTTTCATATTTTTATTGAAGTTATGAATTTTGTTTAAAAATAAAAAAAAAAATAACACCATTTTTGTTTTGAACTGAGCACAAGCATCCGTTTTGAGTTCAAAGTTCGTTAAAAACACTGATAAAGCTACATAGCACAGAACTCTGACACGAATTGGGCGAATCCATATAAACAAATAAATTTTCAGAAAATCAATAACACGTTATACTACACACACCCGTACATATAATGTATGTGGCATTGTGGGGTTTTGTGTTGAATAGCAAAATTCAGCAACATCCTGTCCTGTATGGAAATAAAACTCTCACTGGGATGAAAATTGATGAGCTTGGTTTTTTGTTTTTTTTTCTTTACTTTACTCAACTTTGGGTTGTTGTTGCAGTTGTTGATTGGGCAGGGTAGAATTTCGTTAAATTAAAATTATTTCAACACATGGGCTGGCAATCGAAATGTGTAGATTCTGTAATGTACTGTAGGTACTATAGGTTGGTACATATGTATAAGTATTATAAAAATATCAAAAACAAAAATATCTACGTGAGGTATAATTGTGGAGAGAGAATATAATATAATTTGTAAGTACAGATATGTTTTCAAAGGGTGTCCCAAAATCCACACAAGATTTGAATTTCATGCCATTTGTGCGGTAAGGTGTTGCAGACAAAAAAAAGACGGTCTGAAAGTTGAAAGCTGACATTTGAGTTCTAAAAATGGAGCGCTACACGAAAGAACAACGCGTTTAAATTTTTAAGCAACAGTTTGAAAAAATAATGAAGGTTAAGCGCTGATTTTTCGAATATAAATGACCTTTATTGTATATTTTATAAATCTATAAAAAGAATACAATTTTTAAATAAAAACCCACGTTCTATCTAAACTACTTCTTGCGTGAATGTGCAACACCCGTTTATGTGTTACAAAAAGCTAGTTTTACTTTCAGTTTGTATTTAATAAATTATTTTAAAATAGAATAGAATTTCACAGGTATGTTCTCATTTATTTGTCATTAATTAATCAAAAATTTTGATGGAATAAATAATAAAAAATATAATGAATATAAATAATGTTTTTGAATGTAAATTTTTTTTTTTAACTTTTTTTTTAATTAATCCAAATATGAGGTTAGTTGTTGTCAAATTACAACCCGGTTACAAAAGATCTATAAATTCAAAGAAACATATAAAATAAAATGCACGACTTGGTAGGATGTCCTTGCTCTAATAATTTACAATTATACTGAGGTTTAAAGTTTGACAACAAGCGCATATTATTGTGGAGCTCGCCTGATTTTTAAAGTAAACAGTTCAAACTTAAAAAATAGTTAAAAATCAACATACATATAATTGATTAAATAATTTTTTATTAAATTTAACTTTTTTTTATCAGTTGAATTTGGCATCCAGGTCCTTCTGAATGAAGTTTATTTTGGCATTTTGTCTCGTGCATGAAAACCAGCATTATATCGTCATCGTTCAATGGAAACTCTATACGTTTTTTTATTGTAATAAAACAACATAATGTAAGTCTTGAAGACCTTATTTCTTACTATCTTCTCTTTTTTGAGATTTAAAATTTTAGAGAAATACAAAATATAAAATAATCTATAAATTTTATTAAATACTTTAATTGAATTATATATATGCATAAGTACCTAATCTTAAAAACTTAAAATGAAATATGTAATTGTTAAATTCATTAAATGTCTATTTATTGTCTATAGGCTTTTCCAAACAATATTGTACAATGGGACAGTAAGGGAGGCAGGAACACAGCCTTAAAAAAATAAAGAAGCATGAGAGGCGTGAGATTGAGTAGTAAGCTTTGGTTAAGCATCGCAGAGTAAGTATAGCTTGTGTACATTTTTCCAGGTAAAGCCTAGTCCTCAATTCGAGTGAAAATGAAAATTTCACAAAAAGAAGTGAGTAGCAATATATGAAAGTGAAATGTGAACCGATTCAATTTCACGAAACAATTTTTATTTTCCAACGTAAAACTACTAGGAAAAAATCTAAGCAGTTGTAGAAAATTGTGACATTTGTCAATTAATTTTTTTTTGCACAAAATATAAATTCTGAAATAAAAAAAATCTATCGGATTAAACGGTTGTTATTTCTAGCGATTTTATTCCCATCAATGAGGAAAAAGGAACAAAACATGGAATGTGAGTACTAGCCTTATAAAAAAAAAAACTAAAAATGGAATGAAACCGGCTGAGGTAGCATTTGAAAATTTAATTGTGAAGAACTGCAAACAATCTCATTCCACCATTATTACTTATGTAGTGTGACCAAATACTTTGGAAAAAAACATTATATGGTTAAAATACTTTGAGACTGTTAAAAACGTGGCTGAGGGCCACAACAACTGATTCCATGCTTAACGGATTAGCTTTATTAAATATTTGATGAGGTGAATCAATATGTAAATAAAAAAACGGAGAATGGATTTAATTTTCTTACCAAATTCTATTTCCTAAATTTGTCATTTCAAATTAAAAATGTCTAAAAATGTTTAGAAAAGATGTAAAAAAAAGGAAAAAAATCATGTAGACTAGGGAGTGTTTTTTGTGTTTTTCCTTCTGTCGTTTTCTTATTGAAATTTTACTTCTTATTCATATAAGGTGGTTAGTAATAAGAAAGGCCTTCATTTTTGTGCTAGTTTTAGTGATACCTTAACAAAAATTTCCATCAAAATTGAGACAGTAGGTGTGCTGGGTGGCATGCTTCCCGGGTTCCAAGAATTTTAACTCTTTTTTGGGTCCTCTGTCCCGCTCGTGCAATTCCGTTCCTCCGCTTAGGGTATTTTCAGTTGCCAGGCAGGCCCTTAAGCCAAAAATTTTCATAGTACACATCACCATAGTCTCACCGAGATGGGACATAAAATGAGTCCATTATAGAGTTATGTCTTGTAGGGCTGTGTTCCAAAAAAGTTTCATCAATAACCCACATCAAAATACATAACCCACGAAAACCACTTTTTTTTAAGTATGAATTAAATTTCGAATTTAAAAAAGTAAAAATACTTTTTGAATAAGCATCAGTTAAATAATATTTTAACTATGCCTAGTTATACATCGTATATCTACCTACATATATATTATGTCAGCTAGGTAAAAATCCCATTTTAATGACAAGAAAGATTGCTCCCTCTAATAGGAATCGAAAAAAATTTTGATTTTGTTTTTGCCTTTGGTGGAAAGGATCGGAAATAAATAGAACTAAGTGGTATATAATTTTAAACAAAATGACAGCATTAGTGGGATCAAACCAATAAAATTTTCAGGTTATCGGCCCTTAGTACTTCATTGAATGTATACTTATGTTTCAGGCATATAAATCCTTCGAAATGTATAGTAGTCAACTATATTCAAAGTATGCTTATATGTAACTCAAAACATATACATATGTACATAAATTAATTTCAAAAGAAAAATTTTGATATTGAATGAAATTAGAAGGATGTTTGAAGAAGCAATATTCATTCATGTATAGAAAGCCTTGATGTCTAAATATTGAGTTATCAAAAAGAATCATAGTGATGCAATGTATTTTATTTGATGGCGATGGCTCTTCGTAAATTAATTGCAGTTTCTGTTCTGAAGTTGATGTGACAGCTTGAAGTTTGCACCATTTCGATACTTGTGTTCTGAAAAGTTCTTTGGCATATTCTCTCATCAACGAATTCATGAAGCTTAACTTTACATAATGTTAATATTGAAATCAAATACTTATCTATGCACTGAGCATCTATCAATTTGCATGTATGTAAATGTCGGTGAGAGAAGTGTACTCATATAAAAGTTGTATAGATACTCTTTTTTTAAATTCTTGGTTAGAGTTGTACATTTAGCTAAAATTGGTATTTTAACATTGAATTGATGTGTGGAACCGAACAGTAGGGAGAGATTATAGGATTCACTGTTCAATATGAGATAAAAAAAATGAAAAGGTAAGAGAAAATTTAATAAAACAGATTTATATAATCAAAGAAGTGTGGATTCAGCCCCATACCTTTCGCGGGTTAACCTATAGTATTCTGTTTGAAACGTGAAACGAGGCACATGTATTTAGCTTTCTATAGTTTTTTTGATTAAATGCTATATAAATAATCTTTTTTATAATTTAAGAAAATATTTTTGAAAATTTCCCATCCCGCCTAAACGGGCAAAATACCACCCACACGAACTTTTTCTTTCCTTGATCGCCGCTCTAGCTCTTATCTTAATATGAATCACATTGTAATTGTAATGGATATAAGTACCTAAATATTTATTGATTTTATTAATTTTTTTAACTATTATATAGTGAGGTGTAGGAAACAGTGACTATTGAAATATGAAGGCTCAACCAAATTAATTCTACTTTAACACAAGGCCGTATCCAGTCCAGACAAATATTCCGGGGTGATGGGATTATGACCTATAGTGATGTGATTAGAACTATTATATTTATATGGACTGCTAGTTGAGTTTCACAATAGTATCGACATTAGCGCTTGTGTAGAACACGCTGCAGAAGTAACACAGAAGTAATTATTTTCTATACCATCTGTTGCTACTTGGTCTGTATAAGCTTTTTTGCCATAGTAATTGTTGGTATTTCGTATAAAAAAAGAGCCATCTGTTTTAACTCAAATTAACTTTTTTTTATTTTCATTTCAGTTTGCATTCGCTCGTGATGAGATTGCCAATGTGCTGATTTCTCCTGAATTTTCAATTCGTATTTTATTGGGATTAAATGTACGATTGTTTTAATTTGTATCTTAATTGATAAATTAACAAGAAATGATTGAGGTTGAAGATCAAATTTTGTTATTTGATCTTCATACAGAACAATAATGGCTTGTTGAGTAGCTTATGAAACATATTGTTTTTTTATATTTTATCGAGAAACCCTTCTGATTTGAATTAACGGTCGCAGAATAAGTTGCTGAGATCACATCAATACAGGAAACATGTTGCAAAAAGCACAAAAAATGTCAGTATTCTGTTGTATTTCATGTAATAAAGGAATTTTAAATTTTTGTACTTAAAAGTTGGCATTAGTTTATTTGATTATTAAATATAATGATAAAATTTAATTTGTTTCCAAGTGCATGCCTTTTTTAATACATTAAGTAGTAAAATAAGTTTAAAACAAAATATTCTGTAAAGCTCGGGTTATTTAAATTTCGATACTTTAACATGATGGGATTTTGTCATTCCCGTGTGAAAATAAAAATAGTTCATGTCCATTTCAAGGTGCAAAATAGTAATGTTTTGAAATATTGACCTTTATATTTTTATTTTAAAAAATACAAACACGAATGAATGTCGCCAAAATATTCAAAAGCCTGTTGATATTAGGAAGCAGTTCTCAATCGCTGATTTTGCACTCTTTGAACGGTTTATTTCTGATTGTTGTTCAGTTTCAGCGAATTTTTGGACTTGATTTCGTGATAAGAATAGGAAGTCGTGTGCCTTCGTAATTGTAGTAGGCGTCCTGGACATAAAGGACAAAAGTAACAATAGAACAGTCTTGGAAAAATGATAACAGCTATGTGAATTCATCATTTTATTAAAACTTTACTTCAACAGTTTCTAGATAAACAACTTATCATTAAGTAATATGTTGGTCCTAGCTACAGAGTAGACGTGTTTTCTTTCGGCGGTTGTTTCATTAAGTTTTTAAGTAATAATCACTTCCATTCCTTCATCTAAACTGTGTCAATTCACTCCAAACTTTGCCTTTTTACAATAATTAAAAGTGAAATTAAATTAATAAATTAATTAATTACCTAATCTACATTGATTATTTTCTAAAAAGACGATAAAAAAAAAAAAATAATTTTCTATTATTTCATTTTGTGTAACGTGAAAGAAAGCTTTTAAACAACGTTAGTTCAAATTCGAAGTAAATATGTCCGGAAGTAATAAAGGGGTAAAAACAAGTACGTCTCTTGCAACACTTAAAAGTTCACCACAAACTCCGAAAGTATCCACTCCAAAAGCTACCGGCTCGGGCAAAGACGATGACAGTTTAACTTTCAAGAAAATGAATGATATAATAGAAAAACAAAGTAAGTCAATCATTTCTTTAATTACAACACAAATAAGAGAATCGGCGGAGAACGTAACCAAAAACATTGAAACTAAAATAACTGAAATAAATGACACTATGAATGACATAAACAAACGTATAATACAACTCGAAAGCATAAATTCAACAACGCACCTTGAACTGGACGCAATAAAATCCGATGTAAACAAACTTGGATCATCGATGAAAGAAATGGAAGGTGAACTTAGAGAAACAAAAAACACTCTATTAAGCACAACCACTCAACTCAATGATGTCAAAACTGAACTGGCAGGGGTGACCACGAAAATGCAAGAATTTGAATCTGCACAAGAAATACAAAACAACAAAAATATTGCTGCGGATGCTGTTCTTTATGGCATACCATTCGTCAAAGATGAGAATCTTAGATCTTATTTCAATCACCTGTGCCACATTCTCAACATTAAGCCACCAACACTTTTAGCCATTTTTCGCACTCGCGCAGTCAACAAGAACAACAACAAGTCCAGCATTCTTATCAAGTTTGCATCTCCGTTCGATAAGAATAACGTGTTAAAAGCCATTTCGAAACACCGCAGCGAGTCGAACAATAAACAAATTTTTCTTCGCGATGTAGGATTAACACAAATCGAACGAGAAAGTCCTATATTTATTCGCGAATGTTTAACAAAAAAAAATCACTCGCTGCTACAAAGCGCACTTCAGTTGAAAAAGGCTAAAAAGCTGTCATCGGTTTTTACTATACGAGGAGCTGTTTACATTAAATGTCAACCAGATGGAGAAGCAATAGTGATAAATAATAACGAAGAACTTAATGGAATTGCCAGGCCTACAGAAACGCTAACTTAAATTTAAATAGCTTCTCAAACTTTAAGAATTTCTCTTTTTTTTTTTATTATTCTTTAAAATCTTAGTAAATTTATTTTTTTATTTTCTTTCTTTTGATATTTAATCTATTCTTATATTTTATATTTAATTTAAAACATCTTTTTTCTTTTATTTTTTGCTTGAATCTTGCCTAATTTTGTTGGAAATAAAGCATCACAGCATTTATTTTCTGCTCTAGTGTAATGAATGTTTTCAATTTCGAAACACATAGCCTCGCGGCTGGAGACGGAATATTGCGTTCGATGGTTAACGTTTTGACCAATCAAAGTAATGGTTTAAAATTATGCCATTTAAATGCACAAAGTTTGCTACCAAAAATTGATGAGTTCAGGTTTGTGTTTGGTGATAGTAGAGTTGATGTGATTTGTGTATCCGAAACATGGTTCAAAAACACCCACAATGATGCTATATGTAAATTAAAAGGATATAAGGTTTTTCGCTCGGACAGGCAGGGTCGTATTGGTGGTGGTGTGGCAATATATGTACGTGATAACATTCCATGCAAACTTAAATATGTTTCTGAAGTTGGTAGTGCAATTGAATATCTTTTTGTAGATTTAGGGTATGGTGATAATAAGCTTCTTATAGGAGCAGTTTACAGACCTAATAAATACATCAGCCTTAGCTCATTTTTTCAATTTATGGAAGAAATATCTGCTCTATCATCCGAGATTTTAATTATTGGTGATTTCAACAGCAATCTCTTGCTTGAAAGAAGTCTAGTGAATGGAATGAGTACTTTTAATTTATTTCCTTTAAATACCACTGTTGCAACACACTTTACTGAATATTCAAGTACTCTCTTAGATGTCTGCTTTGTGAGTGATTTACGTAAGGTTCTCTTTCAAGATCAGCTCTCTGCACCTGGTTTTTCAAAACATGACCTTATTTATATGGCTTTTGATTTCGATATCCAGTATGATGATATGACTTTTGAATATAGGGACTTTAAACATATTGAATACGATGTCCTAGAACAGGATTTGCGCTCCATAGATTGGAACCACATTTATTGTTTACCCTGCCCTTCTGATCAAATCGAATTCATTAACACCCAAACCTTATCTTTATTTAATACACACGTTCCTGTGCGTAAACGTACACGAAAGTATGATCATAGGCCTTGGTTTACTCCGGAAATTCGTCAGTTAATGCAGCTAAGAAATTGTGCTTACGATAACTGGAAAAACTATAGATTGGAGGTATTTCGACAAAATTATAAAACGTTACGAAACACAGTGGTAAGCAAAATCCGAGCCGCGAAAACAACAATGCTCTCTAGTAAATTGAATCCATCTCTAGGCGGCCGGCAATTATGGAATAATCTTCGTGAAATTGGTATTGCTAAGAAAAAAAAATCCGCTGTTCCCGGTGATATTAATGTGGATGAACTTAATACAAAATTTGTCGATCTACCTTTTCCTTGTCTTCCAACAGTTTCACCCCAACATTCTCAAAATGATGTAAATGCATTCTATTTCACAAGGATTGATAGCACTGATGTTGTAGAAAGTTTTTTATCGATTAGGTCTAATGCTATGGGTATTGATGAAATGCACCCAATTTTCTTTAAGGCAATACTGCCCATACTTTTACCGTATGTTACACACACTTTCAACACAATTCTTACAACTGGCGTTTTCCCTAATCAGTGGAAGTTGGCAAAAATAATACCAGTTGAGAAAGGTCCAGGTAGTAAAGATTTTAGACCCATTTCCATACTTCCTTTCCTGTCAAAGGTTTTTGAAAAAATTGTTCAAAAGCAAATAAATTTGTATCTTCGCAGAAGTGATATTCTATCTCCAAAACAGTCCGGTTTTAGGGAAAAACACAGTTGCGCTACAGCTCTGATTAACATTATCGAAGACATAAGATTAGCTTTAGACAGCAGATATATAACTTTTCTAGTGCTTTTGGACTTTTCTAAAGCCTTTGACACAGTTGACCACTCTAATCTTTGTGGAAAATTATCAAGGTTGTACAAATTTTCAAACTCTGCAGTTCAACTGGTTAACTCATATCTGAAAGGTCGGAAGCAAGCTGTTATGTTAAATGGCAATCTATCAAAATTTCTCCCCACAACGAGGGGCGTTCCACAAGGCTCGATTCTCGGTCCTCTTCTATTTTCTCTCTATATCAATGAACTCCCTAAAACAGTTTCTGACTCAACTGTTCAAATGTATGCTGACGACGTTCAAATGTATAAAAGTTGTTCTCTTGGACAAGTTAACAATTGTGTCATCAATATCAATAATGACTTACATAATATTTCAAATTTCGCTAAGAATAACGGACTTTTTCTGAACCCTTCTAAGTCTAAGTGTATCATCATTTCAAAGAAACCTCTTGACCCTTCTCAGTTCCCACAAATTAAACTAGATGGGGCTACAGTAGAATATGTCGAGACTGCAAAGAATTTAGGAATTACGTTTAACCGGACACTAACGTGGGAAACGCATATAAACATAGCCATTGGAAAAGTATATGGAGTACTCCGCAGACTGTGGCCAACACATTTTTATACACCACCTAAAACAAGGCTAATGCTTGCTAAAACCATGATCATACCTATACTCTTGTATGGATGTGAAATTTACTGTAATTGCGACCAAGTAAGCAGAAGGAAACTTAATGTGGCGTTTAATAGTATAGCCAGATACATATATGGTCTAAAAAGATTTGATCATATTTCCCTTTTTTCAAAATATATATATGGTATTTCATTTGACAATCTGATCCGCTATCGAACGTTAATTTTGTTGTTTCGGACTATGATCACTCATCAGCCTTCATACATTTTCTCCAGAATACAAATGACCTCATCAATTCGATCTCAACAAATCTTGCAATCTCGTTTCACGTGTTTAACGTCCGAACGACAATTTTTCATCCATGCAACGCGGCTATGGAATAATTTACCACGAAAAATTAGAGTAATTAGAACCTTGAAGTGTTTTAAAAATGAACTTAAGACACACTTTTCCTTACAATAAACCTGCAGAATATAAATGTTTTTATAAATGTCTTTTATAAATAGTATGTATAAATTTTTATAAATGATAAATTTATGAATAATAATGTAAATTATTAATTTTAAAGAATTTTATAGTAAGTTTATCAATTTTTGAATAAATTAGTTTTCAGATAATTATTACTTGTAAATTTTCCTTTTTTGAAGCTATTTCACTTTTCAATTATCATTTTTCATTTGTATATAAAGCTATGATAAATTAACAATTCAATGCTTGTATTAGTTTATAAGATATTGTATCTTAATATATAAGCATGCCAATAAATAAATAAATTAAAAAATTAAGTTGATATATTTCGTTTTCTATTATTCCTACAAACGAAAGAGCAGTACACGTGCAATGTATGTATCTATGTACTTAAAATATTTTTACTAATAAATTGAAAGATTTTTGAAGAAACTTCCATTTATTATGATTACAATTATTTTCACTAAACCCTCTTAACGTTGATGTTAGCGTCGGTCGCCTCATCGGCAAAATGTTTCTTCAATTGAAGTCTCATTTTTAATTTCTTCATTTATACATACAACGAGAAATTTTAAGGACTATGATGAAAAATAATTTTAATGCTAAGTACTTTTGAATTATAAAATCGTAAACAAGGCATTACCGAAAATTCCAAAGAACACGCCACATAGCAACAGGAACATATTTTAACCAAATCTGAAAATAATCCCTAACTCGCCTAGTATCAAAATGGTTTTGTATCTACATTATAATATATATATATATATAAATACATATAAGGCTTTATAATTTTGTATCTTAGCAGCGAAGAAAATTCTATATATAGTCTAGGATTTGAATATATTAGGAACTCATGGCAAAAAACAATTAAGCCCTGAAGATGAATCATTAAGGCTTTTATAATTAAGACGTGGACCGAAATTTTGAGGCAATTTATCTCGTTTACATCTTTCGTATATGTTCCTATGTAGGTATATTGTACAATGTACATACTAATTGTAGCCTTCCAAAATTGAACTTTGCCTAGTGAGTCCCTATCCTTACATCGCAACGCGTGGTTAACGATTTGATTAAAAGCAGTGAGTGACAAGTTTCAATACAAGGTGTAGGAAATACGCTTGGAGACAGTTTCTAATTAAACTGCGGCCTTAAATAACCTTCCACCTTTCTCAGGAAGTTAACCTCACACCAATGAAAGTTTAAAGCACAATTACTGTGTTTATAAATTTGTTGCGGAAAAGTAATTATACTGTGGTGCTTTATATATACCGTGGGAATGGCTACGGATTTATGTATGGTTCAGCTGATAGAAATGATATTTTTGAGGTAGGCGTATGACAACAATGTTGAAAATACAAATTGCATATAGGTTAGGTATTGTTGAAATTTTTCTTTCTGATGACCCCAATAATTAAAATAAAACATTAGCGTACCATTTTTGTTTCTTATTTATTTATTTAAAACAGTTGCAACGATTTTTAAAACTTAGTTCCTTACAATATCCAATGCTTAGACGCTATATATACTTGTCACATATATGTATATGTTGCACAGCGATTCAGTCGGGTATTTACTTTTTATTGTAAAGCTATAAAATAATATGAAAGACATTTTTCTGCAATATACATAGATAGATTAGATAGATTAAGATATAAGGACCCAACACGACGCGCGTCGATGCAAGCCTCGGTCTTGTATAGCTATTATATTCCTTTGCGTTGGCTACATATATGTTGATCTTCAAGGGTTTAGGCCGAGGTCTTTTGATTTTCAAAATAAATTATCGAGCAAAAGCAATACCGAATCCGCATACATTCAATCCCAAATGTAAAATCTATACCAGTGTTAACATGATACGCAGTACAATCAAGCTACAAATAAATAAATCATTTTAACATCTTCTTCCAGAAAATCCCAAACAATAATTTAGGTACTTTATTGACAATTATATTAAGGCAAATTTAATTTAAGCATTGCTTACTTTATGCTGAAGAAAACAACTTGTGTGGTGAATCAAAACCAAAACATCTTATGGATATAGCAAAACCATGCAATTAGTTTCACCTTTTGAAAATCCTTATCTCTTGAAATGCTTGAACATGTTTTTGACATGCACATTGTGATTGTGGTAAATGTTTCTGTCATTCATTGTGTGTATATAATATTATGCTTCTGTGCAGTGTACTGTCCATCTTTTGTTTTCTCAGAATATATGCTGCTTAATTTATTCTCCTTCATGAAACATTACCAATAAACTAAAATTAAAAATTGATATTAAGTTACCATAACATAGAGTGTCTATTTCAACATTATTTGATGGAGAAATTAAGAAAGAGATTAGGATTTTTGTTGTTGTCTATTTCAAATCAAAACGGTTTTCGATTTTCCCTACTTTGAACCAGTTTTCTTATGAGATACTTTTTGTGCAGTCCACCATTGGGCATAGTTTAAGCACTCAGAGACTTTGAAGCGAATAGAGAGTATCGACGAGAAGTGCAGGTCGTAAATTCTTAACCTCGAAAGGAATTATTAAAAACAAAAGTAACACTCAAAGTGAGCTGCTGCACTATTAACTCTAAGATAGTTTCGGAATGTGTACGCAGGCTAAATGAACTCGATAAAAACAATAACGTCAAGCTTCATTGGGTACCTGGGCATGTTGGTGTTCAGGGTAATGAAGAGGCAGACTCCTCAGCCATATTAGGAGCAAAGACTACCTTTAGGGGACCGGAGAGTTATTGCGGTCTAGGAGAGAATGTGATTATGAACAAAATTTAAAAAACAGAACAGGAGACCAATAGATAAAATATATGGAAAGAACTCTCTAAGCCTAGACAAGTCAAACTCCTTCTTGGGAACTATAATCAAGAACTTTTCAAGGATTGCGCCAGCTTAAGCAGAAATAACCTCAGAATCATAACGGGCCTCCTTACTTGCCACTGTAAGTAAACTCGGAAGGCACCTAAATGTTCTAGGCTTATTGAGTAGTGCCACACGCAGATTCTGCCATAATCATTAGGAAACCCCGAACCACATATGTATTAGGAAATTGCGATGCACTCATGCACGAAAGAACTTAACACCTGGGACGCTACCAGGTGGAATACCCAAAATACTCAAATGCGTCAGAGAAATAGGTTTTTAGGAAGAGCTGTAAGATTAGATACCTCACCCGGCTCTAGACGGGGTTGCAATAGATCTAAAGGTGTAAGTGCAATAAACCCCACAATATATTCATTCATTTATATCGACAAGTTATGAAATTCTGTTTATTAAAATAAAATGCGCACACTATGAATGTGGACTGGACCTACTTGGGCTCTAATTGTGTTTTCTCTCGCCCAACAAGTACGAGAATTTCGACGATAATGAAAAATAGTGAATAGATTAACGAAGTTGTGATATAAATAGGGTTTCTTGTGCCGTCCGGGGTTTTTTCGAGAATGAGCAAAAATATCATACCTTTAATATAAAAGAAAAATCGATTCTGGAAAACACTATCGAAGAATCTGATGAAACTCCAAGAACAAAAACTTTGAAGAGCTTGAAACTGACTCGATCGGTGTCAAAGTATGAAGCAGTCAATGATTTTAGTTAATAATTCATTTTTGATCACGGATTTCTAGATAAAAAAAGGACCCCGGAAAATGACGAAAAGTTTAAAAAACCTTATGGAATTTTTAATTATTTGACAGGTTAGACTAGCGAATTAAAAAAGGTTAATTTAAATTTTTGTACAAGCTATAGATCTCCTCAAAGTTTAAAGATCTATGCAATGTACTCAAAAGGATTCGAGCGGAAGAAAATGTGTGAAGAAGATTTATGACGCTTGGATAAAAATACTGAAACCGATTAAAATAATGAACACAAGCGATTTTTATTGTGAGAAAAAGTATACAAAAAAACTACTTTTATTAAGCCGTTTTTTCCGGTTCAACTACAGTTTTTCTCTCGTTCACAGGCCGATAATTATGTTGTAGCGTAAAATCATACTTGATTACACGCGAAGCGATTACGAATTAAAATGTTTGGGAGTATTGTTTCTCATTTTAAAACTCATATACTGGAGATCAAATTTCAGGTAAATATTTAAAAAAGAACAAAATATGGTTCAATGTTCATAGTTTATCCAATATTTTGCAGAACATTCGCTTCACTAGTCACCAGTTTTTCAAAGCTATACTTAGAACGTCGGAACGCAGCTAAAATGGATCCTCAATAACCAAATCAATTCTTTTTTGAATTCGTTATTTCTACCTTCCTTAAAAGACTTCAAACCATCTAGGTATGTATAGAAAATAATTGAAGGTTTTTTTTACAAAAATATCTCATTGTTTAAGAAGAACCTTTAAGGCTTAGCCTTTTTTTAGCCTTGAATCACAAAAGTGAGTTTGTGCAATCCAGTCGTGCATTTTATTTGAAACTCTACAAAACGTACTCGTTTTTTGTTGTCATTTTCTATTTGTTTTTTTTTTTGAAAAATGTTAATGAGAACTCTCCACTTGGCTGAGTAATTTCAAGATAAAGCTAATAAGTATAATATGTAAATTGTGTTGTATGTATAGATTAACTTTCACGTAGATGCTATTCCAGCGCAAAAAAATGAAAATAAAAGCTGAGTAAAAGCATCAGCTGAAAAAACCACTTAGCATGTTTATATTTAAAATAATAGCTTTTTGTGGTGATGGTGAAATCATTAGATATATAAAAAGAATTTAAATCTTCCATGTATTATTTAAACTCAGTGATTTTATGCTGTTGCACTTAAGTTGTAAAACATTAATAACTATTAACTAATCATTCATTTTTTTCCATTTCAATGAAAATAAATAAATTATTCTTGTTACAAGTTGCTAGTCATCTTAATGTCATAATTAGCAAATTATGTCCTTATTAAAATCAAAATCAAGGGGATCAATAAATTATACAACCTTTTCCAAGAACTACCTGCCCTACGGACAGTTTTTGAGAGCAACCCTGCCTCTATATTGTCTGCTGCTATAATAATTTATTATCCAATAATCCGTTAAATAAGCTCGTAACAAAAGTCGTCTTGTCGATTCAAAGTGCGAATATTTTATTGACCTCTTTATAAGTTCTCATTTTAGCTGATGTCAGGGAAATGGTCTTTGAAACCAATAAATCTAAATTAATTAAAGAGCTAATTTATTTGACTGTTTATATACATACTTAGCAGTCTTGTTGAGGTAGATGGATTATCTATTTCTGTTAATTTTTTATTTTTTTTGTTGAATGCTTATAAATTAATTAAATACCAAGAAGAACTTGGTATTTAGAAAGATTCAAATTGTTACATAAAAGAGGGCAAGTTGTATGAAAAGTACTTACAAACAATATTAATTTATGCAAGGAAATTTGATGAAAATATATGTAAATAATTTAAAGAATTAAAAATTAAAAAAATAAAAAAACTTTGTTTTATTTTATATTTTTATATATTTAATACAACATTTAATTTTTATTTAAAATAGCGATGCGTTTCGGATTTAATAATCCATCATCGGGCTAATGCTAACCGACTGCGGTGTTGGTTTTCCAATGATTTTATCTAAATAAAACTTTGAATGGTTATTTGTTTGTACGTGCATAACCCGGGTGAATATCATCCGATTAGCATGGGAATTTCTTTGTTGGACTTTTAAGCAGCATTGATGCCAGACTTTGGGAGCAGGTTCTCCCACACTTATACTCAAATTATAAAAATCCCCCAGTTATCACACGAAATAATTATTTAAAAAATGTTTTGAAAACAGATTTTTTGGCGTTTCGTACCAGCGATCTTCCTTGGGCATATCAGTTGACTACTGAGGACCTTGTCAATACGCAATTTTTGTTAAGTTCAGTTCAGTTCATCTTACATAGATTTAATGACGAATATCTAGTGTGAACTATGTCCAACAGGATATAGTTTTGTTTAAACTTCCAATTTAATGATTGGGAATTCTAGACTTGTTGGATATATGTAGTTCACACTGGATATTAGTCATGAAATGACTCCAATTAAAAATGACACTAGTGGCCAAGCGCATTTTTTGACGTCGATCTGAAAACAAAAGAAAATAATTTGAAGTAAAATTGTCTGTGAAAACAAACTGTAAAAATTTATTGACTTAAAATTCAATTGCTTTCTAAATTTTTTCTTGTAAGTTAAATTAAATTATGGCCTTTAAACTAAACTAAATTAATTGACATCGAAATATGTATTTGAAAATGGTACGGATTTGCAAGTATTGCAAAAAAGATGGAGGCATTGATGGGAGAACACTTCGTAAGTTGTCAACTTTGTGGATTAATTGAAACAGTGCACACGACGGATCGATGTCTTTTCTGCTCGCTGGAGTTTAACTGTAAGAAAATGCAATTACAATTTACATACTATACAGATTAGAAAAGTAATTAACAAATATGTTTGTTTAAGCTGAAACCTAGCGTTTTATCATCATATTTTGTATGCTTCTAATTTCCAACTTAGGATACCTAAACGGGAGGCATTATACTCATCCAACTTTTAAATGTTTTGTATTTCATATATACTTATATATATGTTTATACATATATAAAAAACATTGTATACTTTAATGAGTGAATAAAGCTATAATAATAAATAAAAAATGTTTAAGGATTTATGTTGTATTGGTATTATTTATAAACTTTGTCAAACTTTAGACAACTGTCCAACTTTGAAAAATATGTTCAAAAATCTTGTTTATTGCTGTCTTATAGCTGCCTAACTTAGACACAAGAGTAGATTGTCTTAACCGTGAATAATGTGATATTTATTTTTATTAAATAAAGCATAAATTTCCACCAATTTTGTCTAAGTAGACAAAAATCTAAAATATGCAACTGTATGTATTTATATTTATTAAAAAAGCGGGAAGCGAATTAGCTCTAAAGCAATTAAGGAATCTGAATTAAAGCCCTGTTATTCTACATAAAGATTTGCTTAAATTTTTTCTTAAATTTGTTTATGACAAATGTAATACAAACAAAATATAAATTTATTTGCCTCTACTGCAACTAATTCAGATCAAATTTCAGTACGCAATTATATTCACTTATTCAGCAAATATTTTTTTTTAATTTAAAAATTAAAATAGTTAATTAAAAAAATTGGTCAATACAGAAAAGAAAACAAGAGAAAATCTTTCAGCTTTTTTTTAAAATTTTGCTTTAAATCGTACAATGCTATTTTTAATTGATAGTCAGTCACACTAAAAATGCTTTATCAAAAGAATTTCCGTAGTGTTTTTTACGCATGATAAATTCATTACATATTTATATACTTTTTTCGAAACTTAATTCCAATTGCTTCTTTTTTTTTATTTTTTAAATATTAAAAATGTTTCCTTAAAAATTAAATTTAATATTCTTCACATTCATGTAAGTGCACTTTAATGTTCCCATCATGCATCAGTTTTACTCTTTAAAGCTACGACTGTCAATTCACATCAAAATGAAACAACGTTGATGTTAAACTGACTGCAATGTGCCATTTGCATTACACAGACATTCACTGATCCGCACAAGGGACACATAATGGCATCACGCGGACTTGTGACATTTTTATCGCGTATTTTTTGTATTAAACAATTTCTGTGCCAAAAAATGTGTGCGTAACTCTATAAAGCCTGCAGATGGTGTTGCTATAGCCTACAGCGCTAGAGCCTTCCTCCCAAAAGCATTGCGCTTTAAATTAACCTCATAAAATTCAGAGAGAATTCTACTTGTGGGAAGGCCAGGCTTGAGTTTCTATATAAAAATAGGTATACCTAGTAGGAATCCAATGGCAAATGCAATGGCACTTTATGGGCGTAAATTACAAATAAAATGGTAGAACAAAATTTAAGGACGAACGAAAAAAATCCCGGATCAGGATCAACTCTTTGGTAGATGCTTGGGCGGGCATTTGTACATACATGTATGTATGTAGTAATACTGATGTGCACATCAGCATATCCATTATTTGGTTGATGTTGTTATCTGGTACACATTCACCACTTTTATGGCATTACAATTAGGCTTTATACTGTGGAGTGCAGATATCTGAGAACGTTTCATGGCATGATTAAAATAGGATTGCAAATTGGTTACTACAAAGCCGAAATATGGGTAAATAAAGTTTCACAGCAGGTACTTTTGATTAAAAAAAAAGTGCAATCGAATTGGAAATCGACGGCAAGTTTTTTACTATATCGATGATTTAGAATGAAAATCAATATATGTACATATAACTCGCGGAATGATGTGAACTTTCTTTACTAAAGCTATTTTGATGACGTGACTTCGGTAGCGCAATGCGTAGGTAATGCATATGACTCTGAAGAAGTTTGGTTCGATTCCCAGTGGCGGCAAAAAATGTTCTAATTGAATTTATCAAAAAATGAAGAAAAAATGAAAAAAAAAAATTGGTGTTGGTTGTTTCATTCAAAGCTTCAATATTAATATTTGGTGCGAAAGCTTTGCAGCCTAACTGCAAAAACCCCTTTCAATAACGCGTAATATGTTTATAGAATTAACCTCAAAAGTCTCTCGACAATACAGACTTACACACCATTATTAATTCAGCTAATAATTAGAAATGAACGATGAACGATCAAAGAAAAAATAAAAACATTATTAAATTTTGTATCTCATGGTTTAAAAACTCTCAATTTCACTTAATTGCATTAATAATATGTAGTGAGATAATTAATGCTATCAAATCAATTCATTCGAATAAAGGTGACTCTGATAGCATTTTGCCGAAATTTATAAAGGATAATTAAATCCATTGTTCTCACGTCCATATTACAAATATTAAATATGTACCTTCACTACATACAATGGTCGTAATAAGTAATTTGATAAAAAAATGCATATTTTTGTTTATAAATAAATTGTAATGATGCATTAAAACTTTCCAAAAAAAAACATAGGTACATAAATTAAATTCCATATTTTAGTGTCGGAATTAAAAATTATATTTTAAAAATGTATGACGAAAAAACAAACTTATAATTAGCGGTTAACTTTTCGATACGGATAAGCAAAATATGTTTTGAAGCAATACCTATGTACGTGACTAGTTTTCCGCCATCAGCTTGGGTTTATGAGATAATCCCGTTTGAAAATGAAGAAAAAATATTTTTTTCTCTTTTCTTGAGGGGATTAACCTCCGCGAGATTATTTTGTTTAGCAAAATTTGAAAAGATTCTTCCAAAAAAAAACTTCCAATTTAAATCTATCCAAGATTTCCGAGAAATCCTTGGTTAGACCATCTTTTCGTTTTTATATAAAAAAAAACGTTATCAGGAATAATTTATGTTAAACAAAAAAGCTTAAATAAGTATTTTTGAGAGAGTAAAAGTGGTCTTGGAAAGATTTATACTTTCAGGAATCTTTGCAAATTTTGTTGAAAAAATAATCTCGCAGGGTTTGATCCCCTCAAGAAAAGAAAAAAAATGATTTTTCATCGTTGTTTTTAAAATGGTTCTATGACAGGTATTGAAATATTAGTAATAGTCTTTTTTTTGTAAATTTGGTTTTACCAAAATGCAGCGACCATACCTAGAAAAAAAGTGAACAAAAAATGAAAAAAACTCAACAAATTGAAAAAAGCGAACAAATGTTACACACAAGACATTTCCGAGTTAAATATCCTCCTTCATTAGGGTAGTAATGGGTGATTTTTTAAGAGGTTTAGAACTTTAAAAAAAAAAAAAACACAAAAAATTCGAAAAAATGAATGAAATATTTATTTGAATCGATAGTTTGAACCTTGCAATTTAATGTTTAAAGATAATTTCATGCAAATGTTGACCGCGGCTGCGTCTCAGGTAGCCCATCCGCTGAGTCCAATTTTGGCATACTCTTTCACACATATCGGCCGGTATCTCACGAATGAATGCATGGATGTTGGCTTCCAGTGCGTCAATCGAAGCGGGCTTGTCCCTATAGACATTAGCCTTGACATACCCCCACAAAAAATAATCTAATGATGTCAAATCACACGATCTAGGCGGCCAATTGACCGGCCCGAAACGTGAAATTAACTGTTCACCAAACTCGCCTCGCAATTGCGCCATTGTTTCGCGTGCTGTGTGGCATGTGGCACCGTCTTGTTGAAACCACATATCATGCAAGTCAAGAACTTCCATTTCGGGCAAAAAAAAGTTTGTTATCATCGCTCGGTAGCGTTCACCATTGACAGTAACGCTGCGATTCGCATCATCTTTGAAGAAATATGGCCCAATAATGCCGCCGGCCCATAAACCGCACCAAACAGTGGCTTTTTCGGGATGCATTGGTAGCTGTTGCAATGCTTCTGGCTGATCTTCACTCCAAATGCGGCAATTTTGCTTATTTACGTACCCATTCAACCAAAAATGAGCCTCATCGCTGAACACAATTTTTCGATAAACAACATTTCGAACCGAGCACGAATTTTGATAGTAAAATTCAATAATTTGCAAGCGTTGTTCATTTGTAAGACGATCCATGGTTAAATTGCAAATCAAACTGAAGCTGTTTGACAGTGACACAAGGTACTAAACACACGTCAGCTGTCAAAACCAGTGTTGCCAAAACCAAACCAGCTTAAAAATCACCCGTTACCTATGGCTGGTACCGTTAATTTTGCAGCTAAAAAACCATATCAATTTCCCCTAGCCAATGGCCGTGGCGGCCATTTGGCTGATATCGTTTTCCATTGTAAATAGCATACCTCTCTCTTTACAATGAAAAAAACATCCATTGATTTCTTTTAAAAAATACCGGTTTTTTTTTCAAAATGAAACCTCTTATTGGAAAACCCATATTATGTTTGATTGAAAACTCGAGTTCCATATATTTTACGAATCTAAAACTTGCCCATTGTATCATAAACTTATGTATAGATACAAGTTTTTAGTGGATTCTTTATGGTGGTTAGCGTCACCCAAAAAGTCTCTAAGGTCTCAGGTGCATATATTCACAATAGAATCTTGAGATGTACCGAAAACCTAAAAATACAATGGTATTTTGTTAGACAAACAGGACTAGGACTCCCTCTTACATTGATGTTCCTGTTTTTTATACTTAAAGCTGTTGCGAGATCTTAAAACTTTTCTGCATATGCATAACAAAATTCCAAACTTATCGAAGTTGGTTACAACTTGTTGGTAATAATAAATGAGTAATAACTCAATCGAGTTCTAATTTTTCGATAAACCAAGTCTAAGGTGTACGGATTTTGTCATCTTTTGTCAAGTTTTAGCCATTAATGGTTTTAATTACCCTTTAAGAGTTTTATTTTTAACTAATTTTACCGTCATATAAAAAATTAAAAAAAACCACTCCAAAGATTGTCAATTGTTAAATTTATTACTTTTTCTTCTTTTTTTAATGCTATAGTTTTGTATTGTGTATATCCTAAACAATTTTTACTTTAATGTTTATTTGTTTTCCATTGATTAAAGTCTTAATGACTGACTAGTGGCTATGTTATATCTATTGTCAAACTATGTATGTAGGTCTTAAAATTTAACATGTTAAAAAGTTATAAGCTATACTTTCATTTGGAATAAATAGATTCTTGTTGTCCTTATGTTCGATGGCAATGTTTAGCAGCTGCAGCTCCAGCTGCAAAGAAGACACAAATTATTAGTATCCATCGGCTTTGAAGTTTATGAAACAACTAAACAGAACGAAAAATTGTCGATGTCCATAGAACGTGTGGATGTTTTTTTTTTTATCAATGTTACCTGACGAAAAAAACGTCAATGTTACATAACAAGTAAAATTTATGGTGTGTAGGTCCCTTAAGATGCCAGTTATTGCTTTCATTGAAACTCATCCTCAACATCATCATTTAATTTCTTATTTTGAGACACTTTAAAATCATAATCAGTGATTATTTGAATGCCAATATAAAGCTGATGACTCAATTATTATTTCTCGTCATAATAATATTTCGTTAAAGTGACTTCTAAGTTTTCAGTAATTAAACTAAAATCTAATGATGGTTTTCAATGATAGCTACAACTGGTCCCTAAGAATTGCCATTTCGATTTATAAAAGCCTTCCATGCGTTGAGATATAAATTGAGGATTAAATTTACGTTAAAAATAATATAAATACAGTTAAATTAAACAATATAATATATACATACATTTAAATAAAAATATGAAATTTACAGTTATATACAATTAAAAAAAAAAAATAATAATATGCAAAAAATATAAAAAGTATCGTGATTATATCTTAACATCAAACTATTTAAAATTTAGCGTCAATGTTTTAACGAAAACAGTGTGAATGAACCTAGCCCAGTCCCAGCCTGTGTATGACAAATATTACATTTTAAGAAATAAAACATTATTTTCATATTTTGCCAAATTTCCCAAGTGACCTTTTTATGTTATTTGATCGATTTATCCAATAGTGTCTCGGTTTCTCATAACAACATTTTCTGAAATGAGAAAAGAACATCTGGATAAGAAATATGTTTTTGTATTACGTACGTTTTCACGTAAACAAAAATAAACAAATCCAGGAGTGTTGAAGTATATCATGTTGACATCTAAAATTTGTATAATAAAATAAATCTTACCCTTATTTTCAACTTAAACTTATGTAGAACACAGGTTCACGTAGCTTTCAGTTCATATACTGCAACAAAAACCATATTTCATGTTAAGCCAGCATAACGGCATCCATGACAGGTAATAACTTTCAAAGGCAATCACAAATCAATTAGCACAAAAAAAAACAAGTCGACAAAATACTATCGTTTTATTCTTTTCGCAAAAGACTATAATATGGGATTAGAGTCAGGTAATATAATATATAGCCACCGAAAGGGCAATAAAATCGAATTAATGGAACGGGATTTGTTTTACCACAATAATAGATTTTTCTTTTTTATATTAACACCTAACCACTCTATGCTAAATTGATTAATTACTTAACTCGAAGTGAAACAGGGATTCTATTTAGTTAAAGGGCTTACAGCACACAATAATCTTTAGACAAATAATGCGGTTTATGGGTAGAATGAATTGCTTGTTTTTGTAGATACCTATAACTAATAAGAGTCTGAAGTCGAAGATTTCATCGGAGTGCAATTTGATATACACATTAATCATTTCCTTAATTGAAATTTTAAATTTTATTATATGAATCAGAAATGTTTCGTATGGGGAAACAAAATTTCAACCAGGATAAATAGGGGGTTAATGTGAACAAAACTCGAAACAAGAACGGTAGTGCTCCGTGCGCCAATTTGCGGTTTGGTAAGATTACCATTTCTGAAAATTTACCAAAATTTGTTTTTTATCGTATTTCTTGGTAAATCAATTATATAATTCTTCTGTTTTTTATCTATTTTGGAAATTGATAAGGCTGGTTTCGAGACGAGACCCCAGGCTTTGTTAACACTCTCATCTCGAACTACTGAGATTTGGACTTGGTCTTAGTCTCTTAAAACTAGTATTGTACCCGTCTCACCACGTTTTTCTGTTTGTGAAGGAAAATTCTAACTAAAGTTTGAAATCTAGAAGCTGACGTTGAAAAATTAATTTTTATTCCAATTCAACGATTTTATTTTAACGAAATCACCAAGACCGTTGAAAATCTCTGTATATTTCAAACCCAGAAACATTATGGCAAAATTTTAAACGATTAAGTGCGATGTTAAGGAATTTTAAGTATGATGCAAGGTTAAAAACAGGATTTTACAAATCGAGCTATCTCTTTAACATTTTATTAAAGTTAAAATAAAAAAATGCGTATTTTTTACTTTTTAATAAATAACTACATATCTACAAATATCACTTTGAGAATTAAAAAAAAATTAAAATGTTTATTTGCTTATTTGTTTGCATGAACTGTTACTTGTTTATTGTTTTGATTACTTTGTGTGCTGAAGTTTCCTTAGAAAATGTTTAAAAATAAGGACATTTTAGAAAAGAACTAAAGTTAATAAATTGCTAAGTAGTATCATGCTATAATATCTTAAAATTCGATTGTTTAAAATCTTGTCTCGGTCACATTTGGTATGTGTAGTCTTTTTTGGTTTACAAGTTCATTAGAGGAAAGGAATTAAAAGCAATATGAAAATGAAGATTTTAGATTATATCAAATTATGTTTTTTTTTTTTTTTTAATTGATTTATGAATTTGAAAACACAATCTAAATTTATATTAAATTTAATTTCTTATACTTAAGAACTCAATTTATTGGAACTACTTATGTATATGTATTAATTTTATCGAAACCATCCCTGCATACAAATTTAATTCCTCTTCAGGAAAAGTCAACAAAATATATAATACCTATGTGTATTATGATACAGAAAATGCAATTAAGAAAATAGAAATCCCAGGGATATAAAATTGAATCACCAATGCATTTCAAAGTAACAATGTTTTCCCCCAGAATTCCATTACAAATTATGGATCCAGGGGGTCATTTTAGTGTGCACAACTAACTCTTCCCATTCTATATACCTAAAGATTCGTTCAAGCAAAATGTCTCCATTTAAAGGAAAGGAACTCCTTTCGAGAAAACAATTTGCGGATTCCGATCAGCATCACAAAAGTAGGTAAAGGAATATTAAACGAAATGAAATTGAAATACCAGAGATTATAAGAACTGACGCAATTTGTTTAATGGTTTACGAAGAGTTGAAGAGTAATTTTTGTTTGTCAGGCACCTAAATCAGACACAAATTTAAAGATGTATAGGTATTATTATAATACACACTCTAAGAATGCGGGACGAATCGTGATCTCTTAAAATGCCATTGGTATTTTGAATTTCATTTGAAAAGTGCAATTCAATTTTAAATGAACCGAAACAAAATTCTTTCGTTTAAAAATTTAAAAAAAGGGAAGCTCACTTCGAAAAAATGTTTTCAAGCTACATTTAATAGAAAAAATTGATTTATTAATACCTAAGACTTCCAACTGTTAAAAATTGTTTTAATTAATTAAACACCATACACTATACAGTCGTATTTATGAACATTGCCTAGACAACCGTCCACGTTAGACCACGGAATCGGTTGTTTAAATTTTGACATATTTGACATTTCATTTAATTAAATCAATCATAATCGCAAATATTGCGGACTACTAATGTACTTTCTAACTACTCAAAAATCTAATAAGGGCTGATGGCGTTAAAATCCATGATCCTAAGATCCTAGAAACATGTAAAAACACAATGTGTAGGATATGGTTTAAAAGGAGATACTATTGCACATTGGTTTTGAATTTCTGAATTTCACAATGAGAGAGAAAAAATAGTAAAGTAAACATTCGTGTACGAATTCCTTTACTTGACATAAAGCCCTAAAATATGTCTCAAGGGTAAATTGATGGGCATTCTTGGAAGGGTGTGTATTAGGGTTATATCGTTTTAGGAGAAATATCATTCGAATGGAAAACCATTTAGTCTCCCCAAAACAAGTGGCATTCATGTGATATTGGCGTAGGAAGCTTTAACGAAAGAAGATAGAATTGAGTTTTTAAGGCTTAAGTTCCTTTATGGTTTTTGATTCCGAACAGGAAAATGCTGTCGAGGTCATAATTTATTGGGATTATCTTACTGTAGTTGAAGTTCCACATGAAAAGCTAAATGGATTACAAGTTTCAAAATAAAAGATTATTTATGCCATATAAGGAAGAGATTAGGAGACAAAACGGAGCCCTGCGCACACCAGAATTTATTTTATGTATTTGGGACTTAAGGCCGTTCAATAACAATTTGTATTGAACGATCTGTAAGGTAATCTCTATTGCAACGGAGAAGAGATGCATTGATACCAAAAACACGCATTTTCTATAAAATAGTATGATGCCCAAGTCTGCCAAATTGAATATTATTTAGTGCGAAGATGAAGTGGTATTTCGATTGGTTTAAGAAATGACCAACATTTTTTACTACAGCTGGGATATTGCAGTATTTTCTAAACTTAATTTGTGTACATGAAAACATTTAGTTAATCGAACACCACCGTTACCAATCTTTTTAGGTTTTCCTCAGTGGGGTTGGTTCTTTAAGATGGAAACCTTACTTCACTAAACCGTGACACTAACCTATTGACAGCTCAAATCAAATCATGAGTTTTTATATAATCATATATGCGCTAGAGTCAACGTCACTGTAGGTATTATGTCGTTGGAGCATAGTGACCAGTTAAAGTTCCTGAAGAAATCGTTGAGACAGTCCCAGTTGGCTTTCTCGTATTCTCTTAGTATTTTTTTTCTAAATCGAGTTTTGTTGGTGCGTGATATCTTTAGATTTATGACATTTAAAATAATAAAGACATCATCATAAGACAAACATAATTTTTTCTTTAATTTAAAAATAAACTATCTCCATAACACATCTTTATATAGTTTAATTTTCAAACCATTTATATTTAAAAGCGAAACCCAGATCTTGAAAGAGTGGGCTTTAACAAGTTTTCCATTTAACCCTACTCCGAATTTAACAAGCTAACGCCCAACATACCCTTTTATGGAGAAGGCGAAACGATTCATAGCTATTCTATTGTTGGAGGAAGTATATGTAACTTGAGTTCAGTGTTCGAGTTGCCTATTATTATTTGCTATACGAATATGATTGAATAAGCATGAAATCGAAGTGCTTGGGTTCCAGTCTCCATGGTTTTATCTATCACCTTCTCGTGGAAGTTATGTTTTTGCCTATTTGTACCTATAGCGTATTCTTCAGCTTAACTTCTCAGATACATCATCAAAATCCACTTCTACGGAAAGATGCACTGAGGCACAAGCACATATAGAACAAACCAGCTCAACTACGATATATACCAATCATTCGTAACCAAGACGAAGAAGGAGGAAATTTATCTGAATACCGTTGGGAAAACTTGAAATGTGTTAGGGCTCCTACCTCTTAAATTTAGCAGATGCTCGAGTGCCAACACTCACTCTTTTCGAACTTCTTGCTCTCCACTATACCCTGTATCTGTAAGACTGTCAGGAAACTGGTGTTGGTACTGGTGCCGCGCAACCTTATTGAATTCCCAACTTAAGGCCAGCCACCTCTTGAAGATTAAATTTATTGCAAGAAATGCATTCTTCCCTTCGCTTTTCTTTTTTCATTTATCGTTTCTTTTTGTATTGTGACATCGAAGTAGAAGGCTTTTAAGAGCTCTCTGCTCTGCCATTATGCCATAAATCACGTGAACTTCCTTCGTTTCAATCCCTTCACCCTCGTCTTGGAAATTCAAAGCAGAGGTATAATACAATCGTATTAAAAAATTGGCGTCTAGGATATCGTTTTATGATCGTTAGCCATAACGAGAAACAAATTTGTAGGAACCATTAAGAAAACAATAAAAAGCTTTCCTTAAAAAAAAAAATAAATAAAAGAAAATAAAATAAAACATTCCAAATTGGTTTATTTCACCAATGACCCATTTCAACAGAAGTTTTATAAACATGATAAGGTTAAGGTCATAATGAAAGCAATTTCCTTTCGATAGATTCCAGCTTCGCTGCCGGAATTTGCAATTAAATTAGAATTATAGAAATTTTAGTGCTGCTATTATTGTACCAAAACTCCATTGGAATGAAAGTCAAGCAATTCAATGAACTGAACATTTTTATTATAATCACCTTCTATCGATGATTCGAGGCTGAAACTGAAACTATGAACTGCTTTATTGTTTCGAAGATTTTTATTTTGTAGCGCCGCGCCGCACTTGCCAAAGCAAATAAAATTTTGTTGCTGTTTCGCTTTCGAGTTAGAAGAAAAGTTCAATTCATTTCGCATTGGTAAAAAAATAACTGTGTTTTTCAGAAAGAAATTTAACTTTTTAGGAAAGACCTACACTTCGGCGAAAATAAAAAGACACTTGTGGAGAACATAAAATTTTGTGTTATTGCACACTTACTTGATGGCAGTCTAACGTTGACGATAATGATAATACATAAATTAATAAATACGCGTGCAAAGTATTTTATAATATGTATGTATATGTTTGTGTAAATGAATGAAATATAATAAAATACGTTTACTAACTTGGTGGTATGCTACGGTGCAGACAATTTGTTTTTAAATAAAATTCCTAGCGTAATTGAAACACAGTAATGATGCAATAGGCTAAATAAATTGGTATTTTGAGCATTTTTTTAAATTCTGTATTTAGGAGGGAGTTGTGTGGGTGGCTTTTTAACATTAAATTCAATAATAGTTTAAAAATATAATAATAATTAATGAGGAAAAATGATAGTTCAAGGTGCGTTCCCAAACTATATCTTTGTGTTAAGATCGATAATTTAGCTAGAGCTTCTAAAAAATCATAGCATATCAGTAATAGGTTATTGACAGAAGTCTTGAAAAGAACATCTAACAATTAGAAAAGAACATCATTAAGTATATTTTTTTAGAAAAGTATTAAAAACGGAAATCAATCGGATTATATTTTTATTTTAAGGGGTCTATGTCTTCAGATCGATGAATGAATTGAATCTGTTAAATTCAGTTGTTTTTTCTGACAAAAAGTCAGAGCGCGTAGGTTGAGTCGAGATCGTACAAGAGGGTGGTCTGATCCCCCCCCACGTTTAGCCGCGAGGGGCAATTTTCTAAAAAATTTACTTAAACAAAAAAAAATATTAAAAAAGAACAGTAACACTCACGATACCATGCTATATTTGTAAAGCCAAAAAACTCTTCTCTTCTTTTATTTTATTTTATTTTATATTTTTTAATTTATTTTTAAACGTAACGTTTTTATTTGTATGTATGTTTATAAATACAAACCGATTGTTTGGGATAAGTCTTCTTTTTCTATTATTTTCAGAAGCATTTTTCGAAAACTTTTATTAAGATAATTGATAAGAGATTGGTTTCCAATATGTTGCCTCCGTTGGAGGCTCACCTCTGCATTTCCATAGTGTGGTACAGGATACAGGCGGTACATATTGGAACATTCGATGCATTAAATAAAATTAATAATTGATACAAATTATAATAACAAATTATAAAAAAAATATTTAACAAAAAACCTAATTTTTTCGCATTATATTCCAATTAAAATGATATTTACTTAGATAACTTTTCAAAAGATTTTTTTCATTCACTTTTAGTATGCAGATGAAACTCCACTAACTTGTATGTTCAATTTGTCATAAAAGCCATCACAACTTTCAAAAAGAAACTCTAAAAAATTCAAAGTCTTTCCTTTGTGTTTCTCAAATTAATTAGGAAGGTAAGACATTTCATAGACACTATAGTTGCCCTCTCCTCACTTTCTGGTAATGTGATAATTCTTTATTGCTAGCTTAATATATAATATTTTACAGCAAAATTATCTTCAATCAAGTATAGTGAACAATATTGCGAAAGTTGCTTTTCTCAAATTAATTAGAAATTGGTGTCCATAGTAAAAATGAAACAAAACCAAAAACTTCTCCCCTCTAAAAGTCATTCGAAGATAATTATAATGCCGGGCGAAATGGCGAGAGAAACTTTAATGAACATGAATTAAAAGACAAGGGCGGCAGCGGCGATGATTCTACATTTAAGATACACAGGACACAACATCCAAGCTGCCTTTTTCTTATCTTAATCTCTTTATGTGGTCATTGAATATGCTGGGGATTATGTTGTTTGAATCCTTAACTCAAGTTTTAGGGATTATAGGCACGAGCAGCCCCATTTCAGAGTAAAGATGACAAAATCATTTGAACTGCAAGATATAACCCAGCCAGCATTAGTAGCCAGTCTGTAGTCAGCTCATACCGGAAACGAAATTTCATCGATTTTCTTCCAGAATTCAAAGCAAGTCAAACATTTTTGTTCTTTTCTTTCACTTTCAAACTGTCGTTAACTCCCCATGGATGACATCTTAATTTCTCAACATCTCAGTACATACGGCTGAATCAAACAGGCTTCAGCCAAAAGGAACTGCGGAACCCAACATCAGAAAGGCAAAGAATCCATTTCATTGAAACGTTTGTTCCGATTGCCAGAAACGGAAGTAGTGCTTCTATGCAAAGCCATCGGTTTTTATGCGATTATAAGAGAAGAAAACTTTATGATGCCAAGACAAGGACTGTTTTCAAAGATTACAAAAAAAAAATGAAAGAAAGAAAATGGTAATATTTTGATTCTGGAAGCTACCTTTACGCTATAGTCGTTGTCGTTTGTAGAATATGTTAGTAGTCTATATATCGCCTGGATAGGCAATTGAAGTCGATGTTGTAATGATTATGCTGGAAATTTGAATTTTAGATTTTGTGCTTGTCATGCAAAAGATATTGGAAACGATATTTGCGTGTCTGTGTGGGAAATAAGTAGGAGTTGAGCATTTCAAATGTTTTTGTCGGTTGTTTTATTTCCAGTGTGTACCTATCACTCGTCGTTGCTTCTTCGTCCTAGGGAAATAAGTTATGGATTCGGAAAAAAAAATAAGCTTGAGATTTGAAGCAAGAAAACACGAAACAAATGAGTTCTGCTATTTTCGTCATATAAAGGTGCGCGATTCTCAAGAGGAGCTCCCAAGTAATGGCTCTTTATTTGAGGATAATTTTTTGAAATTTCGATAGCGAGAGGTCTCTCGTAGAATATATAAATTTTTATTTCAAATTTAGACCACAAGAAAACTGTTCCGAAAACTGCTTTTAAAAAATGAGGGTAGTTATCATAATTTTTGGAGGTGATAAGAAGCGTTTAACTGGGTGGGTATCGATTTTTATGAATTAGTACATGTGCTTGGTTCTTCGATAGTTGTTTTCTAGTTTAGCCTTATAGTGCTGGGGTGTAATCGGGTATTTAATAAAGGGTGTTTTTTTAGAGGTATAGAACTTTGAAATGGAATAAAACAAAGATGTTTTTTTTAAATTGACATGAAATTTACTTTATTCGAAAGATAATCTTCCTCTAATTTAAATATTATTTCTGGCATATGACCTCCACGACTAGCCCGGACGTAGTCTAATTTTCGATGACTTTTTCCAACTTTTGTGGCCGTATATCGGCAATAACGCGGCGAATGTTGTCCTCCAAGTGTTCAATCGTTTCGGGCTTATCGGCGTAGACTAGCGACTTCACGTATCCCCACAGAAAATAGTCAAGCGGCGTTAAATCTTGGAGGCCAATTGACGGGTCCGTAACGTGAAACAATGCGGTTACCAAACGTTTTCTTCAATAAATCAATTGTGGCACGAGCTGTGTGACATGTTGCGCCGCCACGCCGCCGCACAGTGGGCCCAAATGGGCTTACGCGTCTCAAAAATCTGTAACTTTTTTGTTTCTTGGAATAATTAAGTCAAATTTGGAATATATCATCTTTGATATTGACGCTATCATTTGAATAAATTTTTTTTTTTAAACCAGATTTGTTTTTAGTACTAAAATTTGTTCCAAAGTTAGGAAATACACGTTTTTGGCATGATTTGCACATTTAAAACTTCTGTAACTTTTTCGTTTCTTTGAATAATTAAGTGAAATTTGGAATTTATTATCTCTGATATTCATTTAATCATTTAAACCTCTTTTTTTTAAATAATAAGTTTTTAGTACTAAAATTTTACCTTAGTTAAGAATTTCGAGATTTTTGCATTAATTAAATGTTCAAAAATTCTGTAAATATCTTGTTCTATTTTTTTTTTTAATTTTTCAACTTATATCTTTAATTTCAAGTTTGGATCCTGTTGAAAAACATATTTTTTTGTTATTTTTCATAATTTCTTTTTCTCTATCATTTCTTTCACTGCAAATCTTATTTTCCAGGTTACCTATGCAATATTAGATATCATACCTGTTAACTGGAAGTTGTTTTCTAAATAGCTTATAAGTTCTGACCTATCGGTCCCATTGCTTATAAAAAAATCACTCAACATTAATTTTGAAATTTTAAATTTGCTCATATTTTAATTTTGTTTGCACTTTTCACAGAATTAAGAACTTGACTTAACAAAACACTTTTTTTTGTTATTAAACAAAGGTCGACAAAAATTAAATTTCAAAATTAAAAAAAAAAATGGGAAATAGAATAGTACAATGCAAGCCAGATCTACAGAAAAATTAAATAAATGTATGTAGTGTGAAATTTACAATAAAAACTCCAAAAAACACATCATTACATACGATGTGGTAGAAAGGGAAGCAGGGCCCCCCTTTCCATCACCTACGCCACTGGCTTCTTCTTAAGAAATATTTATTGAAAAACATGCGGATTATAACGGCAATATCAATTGCGGCTGTAAGAACAAAGCTTATAAGAAAAAAAAAAAAACAATGTAAAGCTATTTGAATTTTTTTACCATGCACCTACGCTATGAAAATTGACATTTCTCAAAAAGGGGCAAAAAGGGGCAAGATTTTTTTTCTGCTGCCAAATACCAATATGCAAAGGAACAAAATGCAATATGAAAGAAAACAGCGCAAGACAGCGCAACTATTTAAAACCTTATTCGAATATAGGAAACAGGTAAACAAAATATGTTGACAAAAATTATTAAATTTAGTAAATAAAACAATTTTGTTTACATTTAATTTTTATTTTTTTAGAAGCCTTACAACATTACCTTTCCAACGATATATAATACTTAGAGGTCTAATTCAAGAGAAAGTTAAAAAAAAAAAAACAATTATAATCGGCCTCAATTTCGCAATTTTTTTAAGATTAAGCCTTGCGTGCACTTTAGGTAGCCATATAATAAATCGTGCCAATGTTTTTTATAAAATTTTTGTTGATTAACAAAATTTGACATATTCTTAAAAATATTTCGTAGAAATCCAGGCTGGAAAAGTACTTTCGGAAAAACCATTTATGAGACGCAAAAGGCATTTTGGGCCCACTGTGCGCCGCCGTCCATCCATATCATAGGAGGGAGGGAGGTTAACACAACTTCTACCGGTAGAGCTAGCAACTCAATGGCAGAATAAACCCCGTGTCAATTAAAACACAACTTACCGAAACATTTAGAACCCGTCTGGAAAAAATCTTAAAAGCATTGTTATATTTTGACTGAATACCCACGCTATACCAATAAAAGCGTATTCAGTAGGCATTATAAAGTAAGGAAGAACGCTAATGACTTAATACCACAAACTCCATCCCAAACCTGGGACTAGTCATGTAGCAAAATACAACCCTTTAAGTTACTTCTCAGGCAAGTCATCAACTTTGTTACTCTGATTTTGTTATCCTTAATACAATTTTACTCCGGGAAATATTAAAAACTAGGCCCAACAGTTAACAACACATTCTCAGCAACAACAACTCATCATGCATCATGTAACTGAAAAATTAAACCTATATGTATTCTTGAAAGACACCTCCTTGAAAAAAATATTGACGTCCTAGCTTCAAACTTTTGGCTGCGGATGGAAATCTATTTTTTAAATTGAAGGGTTTTGACTGCAAGTAGCCACAAAAAAACTACCTGTAAGATGTAACTCATTATAAAAGAACTGAAACCGACGACAATTGTCGCCGCCACCGTTGCGGAATTTTACACGAGACAGTACACCATATTGGTAAAATCCTGCACTAAGAAATGCTAAGGAAATGTGCCCTTTTGAAATATTTCCCTTCGTACTATAAATATATACCTGAAACAGTATTTTATGACTCTCAATACCGTATTTATTGGGATCGCAAAATATTGACGGATACAAGAGTACCCTTTAAGAGGGTGACATGGTGATCTTCAATAAAAGTACGAAAAGCGTATAATTCTTGGTGATTTCTTGGTGATGTTGTAAATAGCAATAATATGGACTCCACGTAAAGTACAAAGATCTACAAATATACCATCCTCTGTAATGAGGTCAAAGATCTGTGGAGAGCGGAATCCGGCATAATATTATCCACTAATAATTTTTCCAACGATTGGACTCATCCCAAAAACAGCTATGGATAGACTTGCAGTCGCAAAGAAAATAGTTTTTGATATGCAAAAATTTGCTATTCTTTACAGCTGCTGAATTTCCTCCGTGGTGGTGAATAGTACAAAAACCAAAATCGATAAAAATAATAAATATCATTCGCGATGATTTTAATTCGATTTAATTAAGTTCTTTAAAACCTGTTAAATATATGTATAGTATTATAAAGGCTTACTATACATCATGCATTATGCCTATTGTATGTTGGAACTTCATAATTAGACTTAATTAATTTTATTTAGTTTAATATAAAAATTTAATTTAGAGGCGAAACAAAAAACAATAACACATCGTACAATTAAAATGACTCGCACAATACTATTGTATTCAATTGAATTTCTCTTATCGAATAATCTGCATAATCATATTTAATTTATATATATGTACAAATTTTTACGGCTCGTTGAGCGGAATCAATAGGAAAATTATAGCGTCAGGAGTTTAAACAAAACTATATTTCTAAGCTCAAATTTAACAATACTCCCGGAACGAATTTAACAATTCTGTGGACAATAGTGCACATTTAATTTATTACCTATGCGGGTTCTAGATACGCATACCTAGGTATACTCATAACCTCATTGGTAAACTGTGCACCAGAGAATAGTATTTTAATTTTTGATTTGAAACAATAAAACATAGGTATTATTTCTCATGAATGATAATGATTATTTTTAAATAATAAATTGATAGACTCCAATTGAAAATAGAAAACATGTTGACACTAGAAATTTTAATGGATTTATTTTATCAATCGAGTTAATTTAATATTAATGAAATTAATTAAAATAAAAAGCTACAAAACAGGTTGCACGTTATTGCTCTAAGAGTTTATAAGTTTGCAAAAACTCTGTATTATAATATTGGTGAAAATTATTTAAGAATGGGTTTCATATAATTTGTTTATATAAATTTTAAATTAAATTAATTACCTAAACTTAAATAAATTTTTGAAAGAATTGTTAAAGTAAACACATTTGTACTATAAAAGTTACATAGGTACATTATGTAGAATTGAATTTTTAATAAACAGTAAGCTGCAATGAAGGAGAAGAAGTTTAAGAAGAAAAGATTGCAACGGGATAATTTTGGACATCATCTCAGATAAATAAAAATATAAATGGAATTGTTTCTTAAATCATAAAACTGAAGTTGTTTTTATTACTTAGTATTGCGGAACAAACATTTCATTTAATTTTATATTTTTGGTAACGTCTGCATAGACTGTGTGTGGAAAAGAAGATACAGCAATGAGAATGAACTATTCACCGGCACCAAGTTATCCAAAAAGTAAAAATAAATTCAAGAAAAGCCGTTAAAGTTATTCAATTTAATTATCCCACGCCTCTTTTCCCTCGGCACCTTTGGCGACCATAATAATTAAATTTTCAAAAGCTGTAGTTTAAAAACTATTCAGACTCAAATTCAAGAAAATGTAGTTACCTTGAAATCGTAGAGCGAAGTTATGATCTAAAAATTGTCCTCGAGGTTTTAAATCGCCAATAACTGAAAAAGCGAGAAAGTTTCGCGTTTTTTTTAACAATTTAGAGTTCGGTTCTCGAGGGCGAAAACTTGGGTTATTCATTAGGCCAATATTATAAATCTGACTCAGGTCTGATGCTGTAGATATAGAGTTACTATTACTTTTAACAATAGACAAAAAATTAAATAATATAATGAGCAGCAGTGCATAGGTATGTGTAAGTATTTTCTTATGGAATAACTTTAAACTAAAATCTCGAAGTGCATTTACAATATATATAAATACATATCATAAATGCCCAGATATATCTATGTATTCTAATTTTGTTTTCACATCACATTAAAGTTATGATTCAATTTATAAATCTCTAACTTTTTCCTTGACTAAACCAAAACTTGTCATAATTAAAGCATGTAATATTCTCAGCTCGATGATCAAAGCAAACCCCATAAACGATGCTATATACCTATAGCTTCTTTAATGTTCTATATTATATAGCCAATTTTCTGCATGAACCTTTCCTTTAAAATTTAAGACTAACTAACATTAAAAACAACCTTTAGCATCCTCAGCGATTATGCTGGTATGAAAATTGGTGATGTTCTTTCGACATGACATCCTCAAAAATTTTAAACCCAACTGATCCAGAATAATCATATTCAGTTGGTTAGTAGGTCAGATAACCCGTTTACTGGTGGATAATATGTGCAAAAGGAAATTGCCATTTGAAGGGAATCAGGAAAAGCTCTTGTGGAATCCATATATAAATATTACTAAAGGACCATCGGGAAGAGCTTATGTAATCTGCCAAGGATTCATGCTAATTTATGATATTCACTCTTTTAAGGGATAGAATCAGTATATCCCGGATTCGAACATAAATCAAAACGTGATGGAAAATCCCCCATTGAAGTGGATGACATTGCGGGTTGTGGATATACTCATACTGTGCTATACGTCATAAATTACACACTGATTTTTAGGTGTTTATGGCGAATTCTTAATGGCTATCATCTTTAAAATGTGAAAGATCTGGTATTATACAAGCTTTTGTTTTTAATCATTTTGTTTTTTGTGTCGTTAAAAATAAAAAAATATATAAATATTTTGTGGAGACTTAAGTTTTATAAATCATTCATTAATAAAATGTTCCGGTGGCATTAAACATTGATGTTTTTAGTTAAGCATTTAGGCACCGGGTGGATACATTTTATTTATTGTTATTTTTTTTTATAAAACTAAATTTATTCATATGTATATATATTTATATAAATAAATTTATAGGAAAAACAAAATATGTATTATTAAAAAAATTTTGTGTATGCTACTGTATAGGAAGGTACCTATAGGAAGGTCTGAATGTATAAAATAATTGCCAGAAACTATAACTAGGTATAAATGAAATAGAATTTTTCTGTTTCGATACAAGTTTTATGCAGGTGGTCCTTTTAAATCGAAATGTTATTAGATATATGTACATATGTAAAATAGTTTTAAATTTAAAAAAATAATTTCAAAAACGATTTGCTTTTTTTTTTTTGTTGGATTCAATACTTAATATTATTTTTCAAAAACTTGAAGACATTTAACCAATTTGATTTTATGTTAGACTAAAAACTGATAAGAACATTGAAAAATGTTCCTTAGTACCTAACGTAAAATTTTGAAAAAGATAATTAGGTATTTTAGAAACAATAATTTATTTTTGAATTGTTGTTTTAAAAATATTTTTAAAATATTTAAAAAAAAACTATTGATTGAAAATTATTTACTATATAAATGATATTCATTTATTCAAAAATTGATTTCTGGCTTTTATTTAGAAAATTTAAAATTTGAATGCCAGATGTTGTCGTTGTTTTTTCAAAGTTCTTTTGTTTTACAAGAAATTTTTTTTGATAATTCTTGTTCACACCTATAAATTTGGAGATAAAGACATCCCCACACAACCATATTTTTCTTCAATATGGTGTATAATCTTCATTTGGAGACTCATACAAAACTATTAAGTTCTAGCAACTGGTTAATTTACATAAAAATACAACGAAAATACTACGCTGAAGTATTTAAAGGCATCTTAAGACAAACACCATATATTTGTTATTTTACTGTTTATATATAAATAAATATATGCTATATATATGAATATATACTTCTTATGCTCTAAGTATTATTAAATTTGAATATTTGTGTTCTGAAAACTCTACGGAGATGGTTTTGTGTTTAAATTTAAAGAAATCGTAAAGCGAAGTTATAATCGAAGTCTAGTTCTGTAGGATTAAAATCGCACAATATTTGAAAAAGTGCCATAATTTGCGTTTTTTGTATTTTAGACAATTTTTCGTTCGGAGCTCGAAGTCGTAAACTTGGATTATTCAATATCCCAAAATTAGAAACAACTTCGCAAAAAATTAGAGCCACCGGATCTGACGAATGGTGTGATGTAAATATATACATGTACGTTACATAGTTACATAGTTTTTAATTTTTTCAGGTTTTGTCGAAAATTGTTTTACAATTAACTGGCTGAACACAATAAATACAGAGCTGCAACTGGAGCTGCACCTGGAATAGAACACAACGTAACTGCAGTGGGTGCTGCAAGAGTTCACCAACTTTTAACTTTTTACGTGCAGCACTTTCGACGTTTCAATTTGTATGAAGAAAAAAATAGATGGAACAAATTATTGGAGCTTTTTATGGTTTTTTTATTTCACGGAAATTATTATTAATTTTAAGAAAATTATCGCAAAAAAGTGAATAATAAGACCATGATTGTTTTTTTTTTTCTAAAATATACAAAAAGCTGTGCAGCTGTATAATGGGCACACAAAAAATAGCACGTACGAAACTTTTTCATAGCTGTTGCATCTCCAGCTCCAGTTTCAGTTGCAGCATTCTATTGTGTTCAGGCAGTTAAGCTGACATTACGATAATAGCGAAGTAAAAAAAAGTGGATCTCGCAATTCTGTCTGCCTGTCTGTCTGTCTCTCATTTCAGCAGTATAGCCTAAACGGGTGGATCGATTATCTTTAAACTTGGTACCTAGCAAAAAATGAAAATCTTACTTTTCTCAAAAACGTGCCCACAACTTAAAAAAAAAATCCAGTAATATTTTTTTTACAAAAAGGCTACCATTTAAACAAAAATTTCTGAAAAATGGTTATAAATGGTACCTCGAATAGAACAATTTTTTTTGATTTTCGATTTTCTCAAAAATGGTTCAACTGAATTTGATCAATTTTTTTATAGAAAATTTTTCAAAGAGTTTAAAAATTGCCTACCAAGTTTTTTTTTTGGATTTTCAAAAAAAGTTTTTGAAAAGACTTAATAATTAGAAAGCGACTTGGTCGATTTTTATTAAACTTGACATCCAGCAGTATTTTGACATTATCTAGCCGATTTTAATTACAAATTATTCTTATAGCCAAAAATAACGGTACCTCCCATACAAATATTATAAAACCGGTATGGAAAATCTAATTTTTCTCAAAAACGACTCCTACGATTTTGATTAAAATGTTTATGTGAGCTAATATCAGTACGATCTACTATATTATTGGAAAAAAAATTATCCATCGATTAAAAATGGTATCTCGCATAGAACCATTTTTTTGGTTTTCGACTACCGCAATATCTGTTGAACCGATATTAATCATATTTTTTACACAAGAGCTTATAATAAATTTGAATAATATAGCATATCAAAATTATCAAAAAAAAAAGCAAATTTTGGATTAAAAAAAAATATTTTTTGAAAATTCGATATTTCGAAAATGGGTGAATGATTTATTTTTAAAAATAATTTTTAAACTCCGCATTAATAAACACTTAAAAAATGGCGTCCCAATTTTTTTTTCTTAAAAATGTTTTCAAAATTTTATATAGATACATACATAGGTACATATAATAAAATATTTTTTTAAAAACCACTCCAACGATTTTTAAAGCGTTTTTCTCATAAATTAATATTTGTGTAAGAAATCAGATGGTGTAATATTGCGTTGGTGTCAAAACAGTTTCAGAAGTTGTTTAATTAATTTATTTCTTATTATAGTAATTGATTTTTAACAAGTTTTTGGTCTAAAATGTAAGTAGGTACCATTATATACCTATTTAAGACCACAGTGTGATCGCCCATAAGAGGAAGTTTGTGTGACCCAGTCGTGCATTTTATTTTCGATGACGCGATATTGTGTGGATGATGCAGGTCCACAGTCTTAGCAAGAGATTTGGAAAATATGCCACAGTTCTGTTTGTTTTTGTTGTTTTGTCTTTAGTGGAGCCCTTCATTTGGCCCAGAGCATTATAAGTGTTAAATGTTTTTCAAGTAAATGCATTTGATTAAGACTTTCTGCAAAAACTTTCAGAAATAATACAATAATTTATTTATATTAATTGGAAGGAAATTGGTTAACCCTTGAGTAATCAAATTTTTACCAAATACTACAGATTTTAAGGTCACTCTAAATCAAGTTACCCACGTGAAAGTAATCCCACTTTTCTTAACACTCACATCGTACTTGTTGTATTTCTTAAAGAAAGGAAGTTGTAAACACTTGAGTTATGCACTGTTTAACAAAACTGTATCGATATTTTTAAATCTATGCCCACTTAAAAAGCAGCTATATAAATGACCCTTTAAAAAAACGGTTACAAGGTCATCCTGCCATGCCAATATAGTGCCTTGTCTATAAACTACAAGTTACGCTTCATCCATCAATATAATTGAATTGACATTTACGACGTGCCACATTATTAAGTGGTTTAACAATGTTAATATATCAACCAACGTCGCACCAATCTTGCAATATGACCCACCCGAAAGACTATACCAGTATTATAAATTGGATATCGGATGTAGCTGAGCGGTTTTCAGCAGCCGGAAATCATGATCATTTTTGGGAAATAATGTTTTGGTTACGAAAATTATAGGTTTGCTTGGCTATTTTTCATATATGTACTCCCAAAATATATGTTTAAATCAGAAATCGGAGCATTTTTTAATAACTCAAAATCTATAGGTATATATTAACTTACACTGCTGACAAATCTAAAGGAATTAAATCATTTTCAACGAAAAGTTCGGTGTATATAGAGGGTATAGTTGAGCGAACGTTTTGTGATGTAAAATCACAGCCACTTTTGAATGCTCTTGATGTCCTCTTGCGAGCTCTGCTCCTTCGTCACACTTCAAAGTAAAAGTGCACTTTGGTTCAGCTTGTGTTTATTCTTTTTAGCCTCCAGAGGGGGTAAAGTGATGGTAATTATTCATGCTAGCGAACGCTTGCCGCTTGCGCCACGAGAATATATGGTGTGTAGACTTTAGAAGATGGAATGTCCCTAAAGTGGGATTATAGAGGGGGTCTTGAGAAGTAGGTACCTTCTGTGTTTCAAGTTGAGAAATAACTGGCAATTTTTATGCGAATCGTGTTGAACAAGAATAGGAGAAGACAATTAAAAAAGGGGTGGTTTATTTATGCAAGTGGGCATTTTAGTTGAAGTTTAGAGTAAAAAAGAGAGAAAGATGGAAGGGATTGTGGTTGAAGCAATGTAGGGAAAATTATTTCGCATGGGGTAAACTAGAGAGAAAATAATAAGGATTTAATTACTTTAATATAGCGATACCATTATTTTTGTATGTGTACAAGGCAGGTACGTATGCAATTATGGACCTAGCAGCTTTCGTATGTATATAAGGTTTTGATCAATCAGGTATAAATTAATCAGAATTGATTGGACTGTGACTTAACTACGAACAAAACTAAAAATAATTAAGAGCAGGATTTGTTATATTTTATTTTCAACTTTAAATTCCATTGACTTTAAATATTTTCCTAATAATATTTATCCTCTGATGACTATCTCGGAACAGGGTATGAATTTACAGCTCTAGATATCCTTGATAAAAATTATAGCAAAGATCTAACGGCGGCGGTTTTCTAATGTCTGAATGCTAATAAGCCTTTATTCAGGTTAGCGATATCGTTTTGAAAAAGCGTGCAGTCGGTTGAACTTTTAATTCATCTAAAAAGACGCATAGAGTTTGTAAGGACAACCAGGAAGGTCGTTTTCGAACAACAATTGTCCTAAATGCCTTCCTTGCGGAACGCCTAATGTGACTAAAAAAGTTTTTCAGATATTCAAATCTATGAGAAGATGTTGACTACGTCTTGTAAGATACAATAGTTAACGCCTATTATAAAGCATGCTTGAATGAAATCCTTTAAATTATTCCCATAAATAAAACAAACGATGGTTTAAATTTGTTTGTATTTCTATCTTATGTAGGTAAATACATAGTTATCTTTTTTCAATAAAAGTTAATAAAAATTAAATAAATTTATTAGAAATTGAATGCACAACTTCTTTGTAAACGAACTTTCTCTTAAGAATTGATTGAAGTGATTTTAAAGCTTATATAGTGATAGGATTTAAAAACAAATTAGTTGTAGGACCGTTATGTTATACCACTTTCCAAAAATGTGTGTGCATGTATACATAGCTGCAATACAGCTATACACATATAAAACTTAACAAATTATTTTAAATCAATATACAAATTAACTTTATGCGTTTTTTAGTTTTTTAATTAAAATAATTTTATTTACACTTAAAATACTAATACAAAAGAAAATATATTTTTTTAGATGCGCGACTGAGCAGCTTCACGTTCTGATTCAGACTACGCTCCGTCGTTGTTCTTCTTCGCTGTTCTGTATCGTCCTTTTTGTTAGGGGTTGGTTAATTTAAGAAATGATGATAGTTAGTCCTTCCTGGAATTAGTCGAACCTTATGTGCCGGATGTTGTTTTTCAGTTTTATTATTGTAAAACTGTTTTTCGGTTTTACGATCGGTTTTATGATCGATCTCAAAATAGAATTTCCTGGAATTATAATCTTTACACATGTGCGGCTTGGGTGAATGGTGATAGTAACTCAGTGAGGGTACTATAGTGTTAACTCCCCCCATTTTTCAGTAGGTTACCTCCGGTACCTCTTCTCCACGTACTCGAGCATTGATGCGTCCCACCATCAGGTCGACCATTTCTTCTTGAGTCCTTTGTGGGCGCATTGTAATTTGTATTCTGTTTTGTCTTTTTCGGAAATATAAAATTATTATGATTAAGATTATTAATGATGCAAGTCCTGTTGTTGATAAAATAGGGCTTTTTGTTATTTCCATCTGTATAGAGTTTAACAAGTTTATGTTTTCTATTCTTAGATCTTCTTCCATAGTTTCAAAGAATTTTTCAATTTCGTAATTGTTGATCGTATTCGTTTTAAGATAATTCTGTATTATTTTTGAAGGGTTTTCGTAGATTGTGTCATCAATTGTTGTCGAGTTTTCGAAATTTACTACGTATATACCATTTAATATTTGGTTATCAACTATATGATGTCCTGTTAGGAGTATACTGCCATCCTTGATGATTTCTAGTTTTAAATTTCTTTCTTTAATTTTATTACATTTTGTCTTTTGATTATTAAGTAATTCCGACAAACAAGTTTGTTTAATATTAGTTTTACAAAATGTGTTTCTTATTTCTTTCTTACATTTTTCGACATTAACGAATTTGGTGTTACATTTTAATATTTCTTTATTGATGATCAATTTACCATCGGGTTGGCTTATGGCCCTTGTTTCATAAAGTTTACATTGTTCCTTTATAATTGGATATTTTATATAAATTACAATAACATTGTTTTTTTGTACTATTTTAAATGTGGATGAATCTATTAGATCATTTATGGAAAAGTTTTTTATTCTTTCGTTTGCAGTTATTTCTTTAATATCTTTCAAATTTAATATAGTAGGGTTCAATATATTAGCTTTCGCAAGCGTTACTGTGTTTACTAAATTTTGTAATTCAAATATAACGAGTTTACTTTTTTCTGTTATTAGTTCATCTTTCACAGAATTCGACATTGTATTTAAAATACTAATAATTTTTGAATTTGTTACAAATTGTTTATTATTATTTTTAACTAAATCGTTTAATTTATTTTCTATGACTATTGTGTCATCGTGATCGGGAATTCCTGCTATCCATTTAAGAGCGGTTCCTATTATATTTATAGCTCGTTTAGAGCGGTGTATTGTTAATTGATCTAACAAAGTTTCCATTATTTTAATTGTGCCCATATGTTTTTCACTCGGTGTTGAGTTAAGGTAAGTAGTGATGTCTATGTTTTTTTTTATAATATCAATAAATGTTTGTATTTCCGTTAAGTTGACTACGTGAAATATGTTTGACGTTTCTTGGTATATGTAAGCATCGTCTATTTCTAATAGTATATACTCTTCTCTTGTATAATCTATAAATTCGGTTCCTGCTACTATTGTTACGAAAAATAACATTACTTTGAAGTCCATTGTCTATAAGTATTAAAATTTAAGGTTATCTTTGTGGACTATTTTACCATTTTTTAGTTTAACTTTGTTCCCTAAATCTTCGGATACCTTCCGAGGTTTATATTTGGGTTGTAATTTGCCCCAGTGGGCACCTGTAGTCTTTTGATACACTGTATCATTAGGTTTGACTTCTTTAGATTTTCGTTTCTTATTATGGACTTCAAGCATTTTGTCTTGGGCCATCGCTAGTTTTAACGGAACATCGGAATGATTAATTTTATTAAACAGAACTTCTGCGGGTTTCTTCTCGGTAGAGGAATGAATAGTTTTGTTATATTCTTTAGCTGCTCTGATGAATATTTCGGTTGGATCTAACAATTTATATTCTTCTTTAACGCATCTTGCTATCTCTTGAAGGGTACTATGAGCTCGTTCCACTTGACCATTGGTCGTACTGTGGTTAGCTGGAGTATAATATACAGAGATATTTGACCTTTGCATTAGACTTACGCAGAGGTAAATGTGGGATCTTGGTCGCACACTAAGTTTTTGCAATCGGGAAATGCTTGCAGTAGTTCGAAAACTTTGTTTTGCATTTCTTGACGATTATCTATAATTTTTACAATTAAGAATTTAGAATATGCATCGATGCATGTGAGAATTTTTAGTTTTTCAGCAAACATTACATCAATGTGTACGCTCTCCCCCTCTTTTACAGGAATTGGTGCCTCACCAATTTGTTGTTTATTAGGGTGCCTGTCGTATTTATTTACGTTGCATATCTCGCAGTTTCTCGCAAATTGTTGGAATTCGTCTGACATTCCAGGCCAATAATATTTATCAATAACTTGTTTAAGGTTTTCTCTGAAGTTTCTGTGTGCACGGGTATGCGTTTGTGCCACTATTGTGACCTGGTCATCTCTATTTGAAATATCGTTGGCAAAATATTTTGCCTGTATGAATTTATTTGTGAAATGTCCTTTCAAAATGTTTTTAATATCATAGATTGTTTCGGGTGTAGCAAACAAAGCTACTATATTTTCTTTTATAAATTCCTTGAATAAAGGTATCAGGTCGGAAGGTTCATTATATGTAATAATATGTCTATCTTTCCCGGGGAAAGGTTTAGTATGTTCGTGAATAGTTTCTATTCCTTTCTCTATTATTATCTGTAGGTTGAATTGGTTGAGAGGTCTATCAATCAATTCAATTTGATGCTCATCACTATTTTCGGCTGAGTGTTGAGTGGATTCAGAAGAACTGTCCGAAATCTGGTTTAAATTTTGTCTGGATAGGGCGTCAGCCACTACGTTTGTAGATCCAGGTTTATAGACCATTTTCGGTGCATGTTCTTCAATGAGAGCGTGCCAGCGTTTCATCTTAGCATTAGGGTTTCTAGGTGAAACTGCAAATGTCAACGGCTGGTGATCCGTATGGATCTCTAAATTAGTAACTCCATACAAATAATTACGTAAGTTTTTTAAAGCGAAAACTATGGCGTAGAGTTCTTTCTCGTTTGCCGCATAGCTTCTCTCAGATTTGCCTAGTGTTTTGGATACAAAAGTTATAGGTTTTCCATCTTGCGATAAGACTGCTCCGATTGCGTCTTCTGAAGCATCGGTAGTGAGGACAAATTTTTTTGAAAAGTCGGGCTGTGTAAGTTCGGTCTCAGCTATTAAATGGTCTTTAAGTGTATTAAATGCTTGCACAGCATCTGCATCTAGCTCTATGTTCGTCTTCTTTGCCATGTGGGTAGACACTTGCCCACTATCACTTTGAAGGTACTTGGTCAATGGTTTAGCTATGCTTGCATAGTTCTTTATAAACTTACGATAGTAACCAATCATACCCAGAAAACTTCTGAGTTGACGTAGAGTCGTTGGCTCAGGGTATTCTTTGATTGTTGCTACCTTGTTCGGGTTGGTTTTTATAACATTATGCCCGACGACATAACCCAAGAAGTCTACCTTTTCTTGGTATAGCAGTGACTTTTCAATCGAAATTTTCATGTTAGCATTTTTAAGAACATGGATTATGGTATTCAAATGTTCTGTATGCTCTCTGATACTGTGTGAATACACAATGATATCGTCTATATAGACATGACATATTTTGCCAATAAATGGTCTTAAAATATTATCCATTGCTCTTTGAAAGATTGATGGAGCATTTTTCAAACCAAAAGGCAATCGCACGTATTCGTACTTCCCATTGTTGACAGAAAAACTAGTTTTTTCTATGTCGGATTCCTTCATCTTTATCTGATGGAACCCGGATTCCAAATCCAACGTGGAAAAATATTTAGCTTTTCCGAGATTGGATAAAATAACATTGGTATCAGGTATTGGATACTTGTCTGAAATTGTATTTTCATTCAATTTCTTGTAATCGATGACTAATCTGTTTTTAGGCGAGCCATCTTCATTTGTACCTTTTTTTGGTACAACCCATACAGGACTATTGTATGGAGATTTGGAAGGTCTAATTATGCCTTCCTTAAGTAGTTTTCGTACTTCACTGTTAACAAAACTATTTGCGGAAAAAGGGTACGGATATTGTTTACTCCAGATTGGTTTATCGTTATTGGTGCGGATTTCCGCCAAAACGTCTGTTCTGAATGGTAAAGTAGTGTCAATGTTACTATGAATATTTTGTATATTCTTCATCATTGATTCAGCAAGATAATCCGTATTGTTTTCCTGAATATTATTAATTTTGTCAGAAACGTCAAAATAAATTCTCTCCTTCTTTTCGCCGTAGCTAAGGATACCTGTTTCAAAGTTTATTTCTGCGTTCACTTTTTTCAATAAGTTAGCTCCGATCAGAGCTTCATATTCTAAATTTTTTAAAATATAGAATCTTGTTTTGGTCCACAAAATTAGAGCTTCATGACAAGAATCAATGTAAATCTCACCATTGACTGTACATGCTCTTTTTCGTATGGGTAGAATGATCTCATCGCTAAGAATACCAGGTTTACAGTAGTTGCTGCTGGCTCCGGTATCGATAAGTATTCTTATATTTTTATTGTTTATTCGTCGGCGTAAGTGGGGCAGCCCCACTTTTCGCCTAAAAAAATCACCATCTTCGTTTAAGTTGTTGATTCTCTCGTATTTTTGTGGAGGGGGTTGAATAGAATTTTGGGCACTCGGTTCTCGATCTCGTTTAAAGATTGGGCGCGTATTATTGTTGTATGTGTTATACTGGGGTTTTTGCCAGCGTGGCGTATTTGTGTAATTATAGTTATTTCCTTGTCTAAATGGGTTTTGTGCGTTCGTTTGCACAAGTATTTGATTATAGCGATTTGTGTCTTCTCTATTAATAGGTCTGTTAGTTGAACTGCCGAGAACCATTGGTTCGAAGAGTTGTGGCAGTTGTCTATAATTGTTATGCCTAGGGGATGCATAATTAGTATTATTTGGTTGTCTGGGTAGCCTCAGTGTATTTTGGTTATGATTTTTACTCTCACTTTTGTGTTGTGCAAATTGTAGTGCAAAGTTTGTCCTAATGTTATTACTTTCGAGTTCTTGTGCCTTAGCGAGTGCGTTAGGCAAGTCCGGAGGATTCAAAGAGAACAAAATCTGTGGTAGTTGACCGTTGAGGCCTGTTATAAAAATTCTTAAAGCATTCCGTCTATTAATATTGTTTAATTCTCTTGTAACTGGTGAGTCTGAACCATGAGTCATTATTGTTTTATTGGTCAATAAAGTTAACTTGCGGTTGATAGCGTTATAAAAATCTAATAAGGTAGTAGACCCTTGCCTAAGAACGCTAAGTTCCTGTTCAATAACATGTATCGGTCTTTTGTCTGCGTATGCGAAATCTAATCTAGAAATAATTGCTTCAAAGTGCAATACTGTACCGTGATTTGTAAGTACATCGTTTGCATGTTTGGTGATTTTGTTTCTAAGTATGGTAAGTGCAGCGAAATATTTTGAACTGCCTATTGTATAAAGTATCATTGAATTTTGAGCAGCTTCTCGCCAGCTTACGTATGATGTTTGTTCACCGTTGAATTCGGGTAAACTTTTTATTACATCAAGTGTTTCATTACAAATAATGGAAGGATCTATAGTCTGGGCTTTGTACTCATTTACTTCGAAACCTACCGTTAAATTGGATATCAGGGATTCCAAACTTTGAATCTTTTCATTATATTGTCTTTCTCTTTCTTGAAGACTATTTTCAATGCGTCTACTTTGTTCTGTAAGAGCTTTAGAAATTGCTTCTTCCATTGAACTAGTAGTTGCGAAAGCCATATTTATTTTAATTTGTTCTAAATTGTCAAGTTCTGATGATAAATCTAAAGTTCCTACGCTATTTAATTTCTTTAAATTATTTCTACGTTTTTTCCACATATATAATTATTTTAAATAATTTGTTACATTCACTTCTTAATATTAATTCTTACTAAAAATAATTTTCTCCTCGTTGCGTCAGGATACTCAGGATACAGGATTAGGGTTCAAAGCTTTTTGTTAAGAATACTTTCGATCTTAGACAAACTTTCTGCTTTTACTTCAGGTTGTTGCTGCTTTCTCTTGTCTGTGCAAGATACTTTGGCTGGTAAGTTCGGCGTAGGATTTCACACACTGATTTTACTTTTTTATTTTTAAATCTTATGAAGCGCGTGAAGGATCCCGGTTGAGCCCCCAATTAACTTTATGCGTTTTTTAGTTTTTTAATTAAAATAATTTTATTTACACTTAAAATACTAATACAAAAGAAAATATATTTTTTTAGATGCGCGACTGAGCAGCTTCACGTTCTGATTCAGACTACGCTCCGTCGTTGTTCTTCTTCGCTGTTCTGTATCGTCCTTTTTGTTAGGGGTTGGTTAATTTAAGAAATGATGATAGTTAGTCCTTCCTGGAATTAGTCGAACCTTATGTGCCGGATGTTGTTTTTCAGTTTTATTATTGTAAAACTGTTTTTCGGTTTTACGATCGGTTTTATGATCGATCTCAAAATAGAATTTCCTGGAATTATAATCTTTACACATGTGCGGCTTGGGTGAATGGTGATAGTAACTCAGTGAGGGTACTATAGTGTTAACTTACATATGTACAATGTGCATACATAAAAAAGGCATCACCCTGCTTTTGAAATAGCTAGCGAACATAAAGATTTTTTTTTTGCAAATCCCAAATTTGTTTATTTGAAGCATTTGTTATGCAATCAATAATTTTCAAACTTAAGAATTTTTAATTAAAATCTTAAATCAACATGATAACGAGATAGTCAAAAGTAAAAAAAATGTTACTATGAGAAATACCGTTAATATTGGATTAACTGTTCCAATAATATGGTAGATCGTAATAATATTGGCTCACAAAAAAATTTCGTCGTTTTCGAGAAAAATAACATTTTCTTAACGATGCGTCCAAGCATTTGTATTGAAGGTACCGTTATTTTTGACTATAAGATTAAATTTTGTTAAAAAATTTATTGGGCATCTTAAAAATCAGCTTGGTGCCGAGATTAAAAAAAATTCGACAGATCCGTTTTTTAAACATTGATTTTTCAAAAAAAAAAAAAAAAAAAAATAAAAAATAACACTTTTACACAATACTATTTTTTAACAAAATCAGAAAAAAAAATGGTTCCATGGTTGATACCAATACAGTAAAACCCGCTTAAGAAAAACGGCAAAATGCCACATTATTTCTTTCACTTAAGCGGATTTTTACTTAACCAAAGAGTCCGAATAAGTGAAAAAAAATTCACTTAAGTGGATTTAAATATTTGACCAAGCGGAAATTTAAAGCTAGAAAAAAATGAATTATAATAAAAATGAATGATATAATAAATAGATTAAATAAAATGGTTGTCAAATATCAGAAATTCAAATGTTATTTTTGTGGTGAAAATGATGGAGGTGAAAAATAAAATAGAAGTGAAAGCGTTCAGCTAATTTTTCGTTCTGTTCGATTAAATTTTTTTTTCATTTAAGAGTGTTTTTCTCTTAAGCGGGCCTCACCTAAGGGAGTTTTACTGTTTGACCTAAAAAAATTAAATACATTTTTAAGAAAAATCTGTGGATCCATTTTTGCGGATATGACAGGTACCGTTATTTTTGGTCCTAACAAAAATTTCTCTGAAAGGAAGCATTTATTAAAGTTTTTTGTCCAACCTTTAGTCCAAATGCGTTTCGCCCAGGCACCATAGTTAAGCTCATTAGTTAGATGCTGTCGTACTCTCCTTCTACCACGGAAGATTTTGTACTATGTTTACAGACACAAATACAATTAAGAAGCATTGATTTGCTGTAAATTATATTGTTCTAGGTCTAGGTGAATTTGATGAAATTGGTCTGGATTTTTTGGATGAACGATGAAGAAGAAGAAATTAATAAGTCGTAATTAAAAAACGTTATGTTCTATGCTTATCCCTAATTACTCCATCTTTTTGAATAATTAATATAATTAAAATTTGAAGTGGAAAGCAAATTATAATAGATATGCAAAATTGACATATTTAAGTTGTTTTCTATGGAGGTAGCTATACTTTCTGACTAAATTTTTTAATACGAAAAATCTCAACTTTTTTGGATATACATATGTATAGGTAATATAACCGACCGACATATTAAGTTTCAACTCACATTAATTCTTTTTGAACTCTTTATAGACGAATTCTTTTGAATTTATATGAACAGATACATATGTGTGAATTTTAATTTGACCCATTTCAAAAATTACATGCAATAATACATTCCGCTCTATACATATTATGTATGTATGTACATACATTTTTGCATATATCTGCGACAAACATACATTTCTCCTTTATTGTTTATTTTACAAAGTGAAATGATATAAGTTTTGTATAATTTCACTTTCCTCTTGTGTATTGAATATTGGAGTAGGTAAGGTACCCACCACTATGTACTTACACGAAAGTGCAAAAAAAGCTCACAGCAGAAAGAAAGTAACTCAAAGAAATCATAACACATTCACGAGATGTGCAATTTGCTTAATCGAAAAGTCTCGTCTATTTGCACTCATTCCAAAAAGTCCCAATCCCAGATTCCGCACACAAAATTGCGAAAGGCAACTTGACAATATGCCACTGGCAGCAAAGGAGCAATTCATTTCCAAAAGGTGAATGCAGTTCGTCCTCCGCTCGTTCGTTCATCTCACAGTGAGATAATGTTTGGTCCTTTGGGTACCCATCTCGCAGATTAGTTGGTTGTGTGCAATCTATGCAATTTTCCCTACGTGTGACTTTTATCGTAATTGATATGAGTATGTGCATGACTTGCATTGCAACACAATGCCATGTTACATGCATGACTGCTGCACTCTACCATAATAGTGCTATACAGAAAATTGCAAAATGAAAGTTTTCCTCCTGTCAACATTGAACATGGAAGTTTTTTTTTTCTGAATTTGTTGATAAAACAAACAATGAAGATGAAATGCGTGTCATTCAAAAAAAAAAAATGTATAAAAATCACAGAAATGGGAAATCACAATCTATGTGCAGTACATACATACATATCTGTCTATGTTGCTAAAATTGAACTTTTGTCAATTTCACTCAGAAAAATAAAGTAAACATTTCGTATCAATTCATTCGTGTTAATTTAATAGAAAAACCACGTTTATCCCCAGTTGGCAATTAAATTGAATTGAAGTCTATAAGCAAACTAGGCGTGTTCTATATTTGAATATCCCTTCGACCTTAAAAGGGATCAAACTAAATTACTTGTGGCTTCTTTGGTTTCCTTCTAACTGAGTGAATTTGAATCAGTTGATTTCCATTCTCCTCATTATTCACTTATAACTTTTGAAGTATGTAGATACCGACAAAATATCAAATTTGTGTTCGGTAAGCATTGTAGCTTTAAAGCGTTTAATTTTTCGATATTTCAGCAGCCAATATTTTGACTATTAAAAGGGTCATTACTCATTATTTATTCACTGGAATAAAGGAACAAAAAATAAATTTGTCTTATTTAATACTTTAAAATTAAATCACTTGGTATAGAAGAACACAAAGTGCATCTTTGATGGATCGCACGAAATTGCTCAGATGGTTAAAAGCTAAAACTAAATTTTAGCTTTCATACCAAATTCTCTTCAAAAATTATACGTGAATTTTAAGCTGGATATAGTTAAAAAATAAATTTCTGTTTCTTACTGTACAAAATTTATCGCATAAAATGATTGCCCATCACATTCAATTGCAGTACATATGTATGTAGTTTGAGCATAAATAAATTTTATTTTTAACATTAGAAATGTTTAAACGGAGGCATACAATATAAAAAAATCAAAAAAATATGAAACGCCTAGTAGACAAAGGGGGCGAAACGTGAGGGGAATAAACAAAATAAACAAAATCAACAAAATAAACAAACTAAACAAAATAAACAAAATTATTTCGTTCATGCTTTGTTGTTACTAGTTTGAGGAAACAGAAAACGAAGAAGACGATAAAACGGACAGAAAAAAAGGAGAAATGTTCGTAGGAAAAAAATGGGTATGTTTTTGATGATGATTTTTGCGAAATCCGAAAAATATCCGATTTGCGTTTACTTAAATGCTTATATCTTTCGATCCAATTATCCGATTTTCAATATTAAGGTATATAATTAAAGGAAAAATGACTGGCGTGTTAGAGCAAAAATCCGCGGCGGCGGAGTTTGTGCAATAAAAAACCACAATCGTGGCAAATTTGCTTCGCGTCGGAAAAAAAAATGCTAAATGTTCATATGTACCTACCTAAATTTGTAGTCGGTATAATAATTGTAAAGATACATTGTGTTTGGTTTGGCTTGCTTATAACTTCGGTTCTAATAATCCGTTCATTAAGGTCTTAAAATTTAGCTAGAATATCGGACTACATTTTTTGTATTATATCATTGCACAGTCACATAAAACTATATATGAAAAACCTTATTAAATTGCGTATTTAATAGAAACAAAAATTTAATACAAAACAATAATTTTTTAAACCACATGTATTTGACCCTTTTTAGGAAAGTTATGATGTTGGTACCTATGTTCAGAAAAGTTGCTCAACATTTAAATTTGACATTCAATGTACATACATAAATACATAAAGCTTTTTTCATTTCTAATGTTCCTCAACTATGCTGGAATGGCAAATCGGGTAAATTTTTATGTTTTTTTTTTTTAAGAGCCCCACCTTGGTAAACGCTGAGAAGTGAAACGGAAACTCCTTTTTTAGATTCAAAAACAGCTAAAAGTGGTTGATGATACATCTAGACAACTACTGAAAAAGCTGCATACCGGGCAATAAGGGATTGTTCGCATGAAGGCCCTCGGACGCAGTTAATTTTATTTGTCAAACATTAACAAATGCATAATGCAAGTTGTTAGAGTGTTTTTTTATGTGCAACTGCAACACCAGTACCTGTCAAGGTTCCATTATTTTTGGTCACAAATTCAACTCTACTACACTGGCTCTTTCCAGAACGTCTGTGAAGTTGGCATAACAGTTTTCATCTAAACTAACGGGATCACAGCAGGAATTTTTGCATCTCTTTTTTTTTTTTTTGAATTTATATTCTGGTTTTTGTAATTTACCAAAATGTAGGTGTAACCTCCTGTAATGCTAACTTGACTGTGTAACTTGAAGTTAGCAGTAGGTACATATACCTAGTGTTTTTCAACAACCAAGCAATATATTAATTTGAAATAAGGCTTCGAATTTTCAGTTAAAAAAAAACAAACATTTTAAAGTCCTCATTTAAGAAAAAAAAAATTACCGCCGCCGCGCCGCCGACTTCAGTGTACAGTTATTACCATGAAAGTCCTTTTCTCAGCAACCACGTAAGCAAGAAATTTCCAGTAAATAAAAAACTGCGGATTCCTATTGTGGTCCTGTTAGTCTAAGTAAAAATTGTTATGCCAACTTCACAAACGTCTTTTGAGGACTCTATGCGTTCTAATCATTGAAGATTGCTTCACAAAATAGATTGGAAATTTTCGCTGCAAATATGTAGGTATTGGTGTTCTCCGAGAAGTTATTGCTAGGATTGTACTTCTTGGCATCATTGTCTCAGACAATGGCACTCAGTTTTTGTTTATGTATAATTAAAAAATCGAATCCTTTTCGAACTTAAATAGCAACTCGTCATCAACGAGATCTAGATGAGCTTCATTTCAGTTCGAAATGCATTAGACTTTTAAAAGTCATATTTTTTGAAAATTAAGGAAGTTTCCCTTTTTTAGTAGATTTTGTTATTTTATTCTAAAGCTAAGTACAGACGATTGTCAGATATTACAATATTGTCAGATCTGTCAGTGAAAAAAATTGTCCCAAATGTCTTACAATCGTCTGAACACACAATTTTGTCTGACAATATTGTCAGAAACGTCATTGTCAGACGACAATCAGACAAAAAATTGTCAGGTATCTTGCAATCGTCTGAACACACAATTTTTATCATTGTCAGACGATTAGGACATTGTCAGACTCATTTCTGACAATTTCTTCATTGTTCAAGAGAGAGATAAGAGATAAAAAAAAACATTTATGTTGGAAATTTTTAGTTTTTGCACAACTGAATAAATAAACTCAAAAAGAAAATATCTACATATATTGCTTTATAGTAAGTAATTAAAAAAAAAAAACAATGTAAATGTAAATTTAAAATTGTAAATAAATGAATTACTTACTTACTTACTTACTTACTATATTGCTTTATAAATATTTTTTATCAATTCGGAATAAATTAAGTGCTTATGCTCGGCCGCCATTTGTCTTTTATTAATTCTTTTTTGCATGTTGTTGATTTTTTGTCGCATTTCTGAAAGGATGTACCTATTGTTCTAAACATTTCCTCCGATTCAGAGTTTTAAAAAAGCATTTACAATACAAGAGCAAGTACCTGTAATTCAGCATATTAAATAAATTGAATTTCTTGATACTAAAATTTGAATTGCCGTCCTGAAAATATTAATGTACTATTAAATATTACAAACTTCCACTTTACTAGATGTTTGCTTATTAAAAGCAATCTATAAATTTTGTATCACAGGCAAATTAAAATCAACAACAAGGGGATAACCCTTTCAATCTCCATGCCTACAATAATAACTATAATTTAGTTTTCCCCTATACTTACATTATATTCATACAAAATCGATTCTTATTCTAAGTTCAATAAAGGAATAAATTTAAAATAAAAAGATGGGTACATCCTTTATTAGTATGATTTCTAAGAAAATACCTATACCTATGTATGAGTATTTATATACATTCTCAGTGTATTTTTCCACATCTTTAAATCTAAGCCTACATGAATTATGAGACATTTTCTCTAAAGTAATAACGTGTGAACTCATAATTTTTAATGGCTGAGCATAAATGTACCCATAAAATTGAAAGGGGGGCTCTTAATCGGCAAAACTTTAGTAGTTTCATAACTTTTCCGAAGAAATGGTCCTTTTTCCTCACAAATAGTTATGAACATTATGCTGGTTGCTGGTATGCTGAAGTGTACCTAATGCTTGAGTTGAGAGTTCAAAAGAGGTATCTGTTCTCTTTGATTCTGAAAATTTTCAAATGAAGTTTAACTTATGCATATAGGGGTTGGTGTCGGACATAATATATAATGAAGGGTGAATGTAGAATATCAAAGTGAAATTAAATACTATAAATCAAGTAAGTTCAAATGATTTTTGGTTTGTACAAAATGAGTAGGATAGTGGTAGCGAAAGTTTTGTCTGCTATTTAAGCAGATGAGTAGAAAACTTTGGTATATGATTCGTTTTAATAGAAAAAATTAATGCGAGGACTATTGGCAGGATTATGTTTTATTTTTTTTTTTAATTCAATTGAGTTATTCTGTAAAACTTTGTTATTGAAGTTTTAGTTGTTTGGGTATAATGGCATATAACTCAACTTTTTTGGAAAAGCATTTTAAATTTGCAATACTTATTGAAAGAAATAATTAAAAATACATTTTATTGGTGGACTGAATATAATAGGTAAACCGCACTGGTTGCAAAGACGAATGAAGGTCAAATGTGAAACATCTCTTAGCACTTCCTTCAGTGAAGTGAAGGGTTGTTCATGTTTTTGTTGTTGTTGCTCCTGTTGCTCGTTCGGTCCGAAACGACTTGTTTTGGAGATCTCGGTTCACTCTCATGTTACCGCTATTTGGACTTTTTTTTTTATTATAATTTAAAAATAGTGAAAATAAAATTTATAAGCGCATTTGTCATTCCTTAGTATCAATATTTTCTCCTTTCCACAAAAAATGGAATGTTCAAATATTGCCACCATGCTGCCCTGAAAGTACAAATGTAATTTCGTGTTTCCTACGATGTTATGTTTTACTTTTTTTAAAAGCCAGACATCTATTTTCTGTTTTCTCAAAAACTAGAAGATTGTTTTTTTGTATCTGACTTCAAATTTATAACAGCATTGAATTTTAAAAACAAATATACTACTTAAAAATATAAAATTTTTGAGTAAAATGATTTTAATTTTTTTCGAATTTTTGTGTTTTTAAATAAAACTTTTCACTAAAACTCCTTGATTTAAAAATTTGAATAAAAAAATTTATTTCTGGCTTTAAAAAAATATCTAATATGACATTATAATAATTTCACTTAAGCGAAACTAGCTTAAGTTGAAAATCCGCTTACCTGAAAAATATTTTCAGTAAAATTTTATATTTTTCATTGAAAAAAAACTCTCTTAAGTAAAAAAAAAATTGAATAGAACAGAACAAAAAATCTGCTGAACGCTTTTTTCTTTTTTATTTTTCACCTCCACCATTTTCACTACAAAAATGACATTTGAATTACTGATATGTCACAACCAATTTATTTAATCCAATATCTATTTTATTTAATTTTTTTCTTGGCAACTCTAAAAGAAAAAAATTCAATTTTTTCTAGCTTTAAATTTCCGCTTAATGGAATTTTTAAATCCGCTTAAGTGAAATTTTTGTTCACTTAAATGAATATTTTTTCACTTAAGCGGGGTTCGGCTAGGTGAAAAACCTGATTTAGTGAAAGAAATACTGTGACATTTTGCCATTTCTCTTAAGCTGGTTTTATTGTTGCCTTGTAGGTATTATAAATTTATTGAAAGATAATAAAACTGTATTGAAAAATATTTTTTGTTTTAAAAATTTGAGAAGTTCACGGAAAAGAAATAATTCTAGTAAATTTATTCTTTTGAATATGATATCACCGAAATGGTATATAGCGCAATTTGCTCTGTTTTAGTTCGCAGAATTCATCAATTTTTAAGTGTTTTGGGCTGAATAGCGGCATTTCTTGTCGTAAATTTTTTTGTCAGGGCTACTTTGTGCCATAAACTGTGCTTCAAACAACTCGACACTCCAACTCCATACAGGAAGAAGTCTTAAGTCGGGTGATCGCGAAAGCAGGCCCGGAACAGAACCAGTATTTTTTTAAATAAAGCTCCTAAGGATTTTTTTGTTTAAAAAAATGTCAAACCTATAAAAACCGCAATTTAAATGACATATTTGTTTTTAACAATAAGATATCATAATGCCTAATATTACATACAAATAAAATGCATCTGTCTTTCGAACTCTGTAGTTTTTAAAATGTAATTAATCTTCAATATTATTCTAAAACGTTGAAACTCTTTGCATGTGAAATAATGCATTCAATTTTGTGTTAAAATGGCTTCTTATATTCATTCTTCTATGTATGTGCAGTATGACACATTGAAGTTTTGTTTCCTAGAAGCAGTTGCAAAATTATTCAATACATGTCGTGTTTAAAATAAAATACATACTTCTGATGTGTCACTTCCAAATGCAAAAAGTATTTTTTTTTTCTCTGAAAAGAAGTAAATGGAAATGAGATTCAACGTGACAGGTTTTCAATTTTGTGGAAAAATACAGAAATTTCTTGAAATACAATATGCAAATGGTGTTACACCGTTATGTGCTGTTTGTCAATTCTGATGCAGTTACTGCATAAAATATCAGGACAATTTTCATGCTACAAAGAAAAAAATAAAAAAACAAAGTAGGTTTGTAAAAATTAAATATTTACGCACTAACAATCCAACATAATATTTTAAAAGATGACAGCTGGTACATAAATTAAATGTGTATATTTTTACATAAAGGTTAAGACATATCCAATCATTGGCACTTTAGAATACTTTTGAAAACTTTTGGAATTATAATAATATTCTTATTTAAGCTTTAAGATTTTATGATGCACCATATCAAACGCCTTAGCAAAATCGCTGTAGATAACGTAAACTTGGTAACCCTTTTCTACTGAATTTGGAATAAAATTTGTGAAAATAATTATATTAAAAGAAGTTTATCAGCTTAAAACAAAACCATGCTGGAAATGGGTTTATGTTTTTTGTTTTTAATAAAAAATTTAATTTATGACAAACTATTTTTTCAAATAATTTAAGTATTGAAGATAATTTACTTTATTGAAACAATAATAAAGGCTTTCCATGATTTCTGCAAGTCGATATTGAAAGATTTTATAAACACATTATGGCGCATCATACTGCATAGATATTAGGGGTATAGCGCTTATTTTGACAATGTTTGAATTTCTTTTTTATCCCCCTCTAAATGATGATTATTTTGTACTTTTACAATATACATTAATATTGTGTACTTTTTACTTGCGATATATTAGGTACTACATATATGGCAAGTTAAGGATTCGTAAAAAAAATGGAACTAGAGATTTTGATCAAAGTTGACATTACGATGATGGTTAAGTCGAAAAAAGTGGGTCTTACAATTTTGTCTGTCTGTCCTTTCGGCTGTAGTCTTAACGGATGGATCGACTTTCTTTAAACCTGGTAACTAGCGTTTTTTAGGCATTCCCCCCACACGTTTTTTTTTATTTTTTAAGACCAAAAATAAAGGTACCTGCCGGTTTTTTTTTTTAAATAATACAAATTCTATATACTACTGAAATACATTAGCCAAGTAGAAGACTTAGCATTATTTTAATTGGACTTCACACTAGATATTCGTCATGAAATCTATGTGAGATGAACTGAACTTAACAAAAATTGCATATTGACAAGGTCCTTATTAGTCAACTGATGAGTCCAAGTGAGATCGCCGGGACGAAACGCCAAAATTTTTGTGGACTAAAGGCCGATAAAAGCTATTTTGAATCTATAAATGGTACCTTCCATTTATAGATTCTATGATTTTTAATTTTCTCAAAAATGGTTTAGCTGAATTTGATCAATTTTTTTTATAAAGAATTTTTCAAAAAGTTTAAAAGTATTGCATACCAAAATTTTAAATTTTTTTTTAGATTTTTAAAAAAAGGATCAATTTTTTTTTTAAGAACTTAATACTTCGAGAACGACTTCGTCTATGTGAGCTAATATCAGTACGATTTATTATATTATTGAAAAGAAAATTTTATCTCGACTATCTCATTATCTGCTGAAGCTATTTTAATGAAATTTTTTACACGAGTTTCTGATAAGATCAAATAATATATCAAAATTTTCAAAAAAACAAATTTTGGATTTAAAAAAAAAATCAAAATTAATTTTTGAAAATTCGATATTTCGAAAATTTCTTTCTCAAAATTAATTTTTTAACTCGGCATTAATAAGTTGTAAAAAATGGCGTACCAATTTTTATTCTTAAAAATGTTTTTTAAATTTTATATATAAAAAAATAATTTTTTAAAAAACCGCTCCAACGATTTTTTAAACATTTTTCTCATAAATTGAGATTTGTGTAAGAAATTGAATGGTGTGCATTGCGTTAGTGTCAAAATAGTTCCAAAATTTGTTTAATCAATTTATTTCTAATTATATTGATTTTTTAACAATTTTTCAGTCTAAAGTGGAAATACCATGTATACTTACTTTGTGTGATCGCACATAAGAGCAAGTTCGTGCGACCCAGTCGTGCATTTTATTTTTAAAGCGTCAAAAGTAGTCACGTCACCGAAGGTCTGTTATAGGGATCGAATTCCAGCCTCTCTGCACCATAAAAATAAAAATAGAGGAATTGAATTTTTACACTTCTAATAATTATGATGTGTGCCAAATTTGGAGATTTTTGTTCATTTTCAGTGGAGGACGTAGAATAATTTCAGACATTGTGTCAATAAGAGTCACCCTATTGGATTAATATTTTTTCAAAATAAAAACACACTGTGAGTGAATAATACTTTTAATTAATCAATAAACTGAATTTTTTATTTAACTTAATTGGAAAACAATACAAAAAAAAACACAAATAACAAAAATCATAAAATAATATTATAAGAAATAAAAAAAAGGGGAAAGGGAAAAAAGATACTCGCGCACGGTTTGCGCTCTCTTTTTATAGGTCTCCGATTATCACATCGATTTACGTTGGTAGCAATGCACTGGACTATACCAATCATTCAGTAATGCCAAGATTGGAATGATTAGGCTGATGGGAAGTCTCGCAGTGTCAAATATAGAGTTCCTAAATATATAATAAGTAACATTAACTTTGACTTGACACTTAACACCAACGTCAATTTGAGTAATTCGCCCGAAGATGGAGGTACACTACGATCAACATTTTCCTCTATATGAACATCAGATCCAGCTTTTGCAGCTTCAAACAGTATATATGTTAAGTTATCTTTATATATTTATATATTATATTTGGACAGTAGGAATGTATTGTAAATATAGTTTAAGATAAAAGTTGACGGCGACGCTGTGCCGCGATGACCTTTTTCATAGAAACAGTTTATGGTGTTATTTTATGACATACATCTGTAAACATTAGTGCAAAATTTTAAACGATTTAGTACGATGTTAAAGCCATTTTGTCATAGTAAAAATGCTTTAACATCGTACTAAATGGTTTAAAATTTTGCGCTATTATGTTTTATGAACAAGGGATGCGTCGCATCGTCGTTATCCACTTTATAATCCCTATTGTTAGTTTAATATTATAGAAAACTAGAGATAAGATAGGTTAAGAAATGTAAATGTAGTTGTAAGTTAGGTATAAGATTTGTAAATAATTAAGAAAAATAAAAGGGTTCAATTTTAGTCTTTGTAGAAGAAGGACGTGGTTTTTCTGCCTTCTTCGGCTCTTGTTTTAAATTCTTTGTGTGTAAATGGGTGTTCAGAGAACATTGTTCAATATAAAAGGCGTGTTAACAATGATTTACTATTTTTTCACCAACTTATCAATGGTCAAATTGACGCTCCTGATTTGTTAGCCTATTTTGGTAGAAAATTCCACCATATGCGAAGAATAACATGTCGATTTCCAATAGAACTATAACCACGGTATACATGAGCCTCTTAACCGTATGATCAGGCTTTTAAATTTGATGTAACATGGGGATTAAAAAAAGCGTTTTCCAAATAGTCCTTCACGGTCTGGATTGTTGTTTTTTTTTTTTTACTTCTTGAAAATAGACATTTATGTTCTGTATAATTCTGTATTATTATTTATTTGTACATATACAGTCGTATTTATTAGATTTTTGTCTACTTAGACACTAACTATTGCAAATTGGTGGAAATATGCTTTATTTAATGAAAATAAATATCACATTATCCACGGTTAAGACAATCTGATCTTGTGTTTAAGTTATGCAGCTATAAGACAACAATAAACAACCTTTTTGTAGCACATTTTCAGAAGTTGGACAGTTGTCTAAAGTTAGACAACGTTTATAAATAAGACCAATATTGTTTAATTAATACGTATTTTATTGTTTGCATGTGTTAGTTTGAATTATTTTTACTAATTTACTAACCACGGAAACATATACTTATGATGAGCTTTTGATTGTAGTTTGCAACTTACTCTAAGCTCACTATAACAAAGAATTTAAAGTGTTAAAAAAAGGTAAACGATTTTCGACCCAGTCCATAAAATTAATAATGAAAGTTACAAAAAGTTTTTTTTTTATTGAATTGATTTATTTTCAAATTCCTTACATCATTTTTTGCTCAGATAATGTTTCTTTTAATTATTTACCTTTTTTCTAAATTTTTCTTGAAATTTATCTTCAATTTTCTTTTCCTGATTATTTGAAACAATAGTGCAGAAATATATCCTAATGCAATATAACATATGTATATGTAAAAAATATTAAGCCAATAAGCAAATACTTAAAAGTTTTTGAAGTCTTACGTTAGCAACAACTCTGGTTTCAGTTATGACTTATGAGTCGTGACGCTACTTTCAATGACAGTTTTCAAAATATTGAACTCAATCAAAGGACTTTGAAGCTTCTGTATATAAAGTGACCTCGTGTTGCAAAAGTTTTACTATACCATTGGCCATGCTTTAAAAAATCCTGGGATATCCGTAGGAACAAATATACCGAAGTATTTATGCTTCCTCAAACAAAAGTGTTATACTAGATTTTTCGTACTCAAGGAATTCCTAATCCGCCCCTATATATAATCCTCATAATATCTGGACAATCAATTAATACTCTGAATTCGGAAAAATATGCGGAACGTTTCCTTTTGACGTTCTGTAAAAATTTTGTATGGAAATGAGCGCGGTCAAAGCCGCTTAAAATATTTTTTATCAATTAAGCTGTTGAATTCTGGTTTCGAGCTTCCTTTTGATGTTCTTAAGAAACTCTAAGAAAAAGTCAAATGCCTCTAAAACAAACGGATTGACTAATTTGTATCAATTTATTTATCCTCAGGCTTCTAAATTATGTAGCTCTATTGATACTGCATAAGCAATTACGATATTTTTGAATAAGTAAACGAAATAGAATAATCAATTTTTTGTTCTTAAAATTAAAAAAAAAGATATACATAAAAGAGATAAGAAATAAAGTATTAAATTGGAAACAAAAAAGGGCCAACATAATTAGGCAAACATTGTAGAGGAAGGCATCTATCCAAAAAGTTTTATTAAAATTCATTTGGGTAGGTACGTTTAATTTATATGTAGGAATGGATCTTCTATAATAATATGTACTTGTACATTTATTCAAAGTTTGTAAATCACAGCTAGAATTCACTCTGACAGAGAATTTAGCCGTAATCGGGCGATAAGAATTAATTGCAAGCAATTGCGCCTAGCAGATGCAATAAACGATCCCATTGACGATAAATCGAATGCTGCAGACGTATAGCTTGAGGCCTGCTGGCTGCTGGAATAACAAGGAACAGAACAACACAAATTTAAATTCTAAAATCATTGCTGAGTGATTACGCGTTTACTATAATGATGAGGACATTAGAACGTTAATTTGCCGGAGCTATTTGCTTTCTGCAATTAACCCGAGCCTGCTTGCCACTAATGATTGTCAGGAGGTGCTGAATTTTGGTTTGTGTTAATTTTCTGTTATGCCTTCCTCTGAAACTAGAGGATATGTTTTCCATTAATTGGGGATATGGAAGTTACCAACCATTGGTTCGTTAGATTAGATTTAGATTAGATTTTTATTATTACGTATATATAGTTACAAAAAATACAATTTTCTGATACTTAAATTAATAATAATAAAGTGTTTTGGCGGTGGAATTGCCGTCAGCCAGATTGACTAATAATTTGCATAATAGATTTTCAGAATGAAAAAAATACTTTTTTAATCAATAAAATTTTGTAAAAGAATTGAGTTGAATTGAGAAAAAAGAAACTTCACAACCATGTCGGTAGCTAAAATGACTATCCCTAAGCTTGAAGAATTGATTCTCGACAAGAAACCATTGGTTTGTTTGTTAATGAAACATAGTAGGTACTACTTCTTTTTACAGATCTTTTTTTTGAAATGCATAGTAGGTATAATTTCTTTGTCATTATAAACAAATGTTAGGCAGCGTATACGCGATTATATATTTCTTTTTAAATCAATTAAAAAATCTTCTATTAATTGGCTTCATTTCATTTCGAATGTCAAAATGGAATTCATTCAAATCCCGTCAAAACTCAATCAAGTTAAATCTTTCAATTTAAATTTTAAATCAGAACCAGAAACCAGCACAATAAACGGATTTTAATTAAAACGACCAGGAAACCATTCTTTATTCCCAAAATATATATACGCCTCTTATTTCCAGTGCGGTCTTTTTTTTATATGGGGGATTTTTTGATCCTTCATCAAATTGAGGCGTTCCTTGCAATTCTCTCCGCATGCTGTTTTTTAAGAGGATTGTGGAAGTCGCTAAAGCTTTGTTTTGCTTTGTGAGAATGAATTAATCTGTAGAAGTCGTTGGAAATGTTGGAGAATATAAGATAATTAATTTAATCCAATAATGCATAACGATGCCATTAATGGAGAAATATTTTGAAGTGTACGAGTAGGTATAGGTACTTACACTCATGATGCTGATATTGATTTTTTGAGAAAATAGTGGTATTAAAAGTTTATGAAAGTTTTCAGTCTGTTTCCTTTCCATTAAAGTCCTGTGAGTGTGTTTTAAGTTTAAAAGAGGAGATAATGGCCCACGAATATTGCGATGAATTTGCCTTGAAAGGAATGCTCATCGTCGTCATTATGAAAGACACATTAGTAATATAATTTGAGATTTACGTGTCTCCTACGTTAGCCGTGCAGTCACGTTTATTGCAGATACAGGTGCAAAATTTGAAAATTTATTGCAAGTTTTAAGTTAAAATAAGTTCAAAAGTTCTAATACGATTTATTTTATACATGGAATTGATTTGAGTCTTGCATTGAAAAATAAGTCGAAAATTAATTATAACATTTAGGGTTCCTTGAAATCGTATAGGTAGAAGTACAGAACATAGGTACATATATATCAATAATGTAATATTATTGACAACGAGAAAATTTGATGCAATTTTAACAAAAGTCCTCATGTAGATGTAGATCATGTGAATTTTTCAATTTAAGCATACTTGAATAGTATAGTTTTTATTGCTATTGCTTTACATATATAAAGAAATAACAGGTAATCAAAACCGTTGTCCTGGAATACATGAAAAATATAATTACTTCTCTCAGAAATATTTCGTCAAAAATCTCAGTAAAAACCAACGGTATACCAACGGTATATATAAACCGTTCGCAAAAAATATTCTGACATTTTTAAGGACCGAGAAAAATCAACAGCTACAGTATAGTTTATATATTAGTTAGCTTTAGAACGTTACTCCAGTCGGAGTAAATTTACACCAATTTTAGGAAAAATAATAAATCTTCTCCGCCACTCCGCTTTTTTGAGACCTACTCCTTTTATTCACGCTGAAAAATTCAAAAATTCTTTAGCTAAATCACAATAAAGGAAATGATAGCACTATAATATGCTATTCAATTGTTTAACCAACTCTGACTATGAATGTTTGAACCTAAAACTCTATTCTGTTCTGAAACGAATGGAATTTATGTGTTTTTTTTAATATTTGTTTTTGTTAAAATAAACTGTTTGTTGAAGGAACATTTTTTGAAAACTTGATTTTTCTTCCGTTTTTAATTCTACTCCGGAAATATTCGATTTATTCCATTTTTTTTTACAAATCTGATACGAAATTTGATTACTGAGGTTCTAACTCTGAGCTACACCATTTACATATGTTCTAGATGCCGGTTCTACATTAAGGAATCTGTTGACTAAAGTAATTGTACCTTAATCATAAATAAATTTCAATATTCATAATTCTGTTCTGACCATAACATAGAAATAAGTAAGCCCTTCTGGCAACACCTATAATAGTTATATATTGCCTTCAATCTTGTTCTTATCATATATATTTTTTGTATATACATAATTTCATATTAAAATTACTCGCTCGTTTTGGCTGTCACGGCAAGACAACTTAAAGATTCATTTTAATCGCCTTTTATTTAAAACATCATAAGAGCTTTAAAATAATCGCTAACAAATTTGGTGACCCCGACGTGATTTGCCAGAATTCAGTAATATTATTGAAATACAAATTCCAAAAATTGTCAATTTTCGAACTTCACGTGGGAGACATCGATATAAAGGTTAAGATGTCCAAGGCTGAGGAACTTCGGAACAAGAGACACGTGTGCCTGAAGCAATTAGATCGGATTAAGGAGTTTGCAACTAATAAGGCTGAAACAGCAACACCAGCAGACCTAAACATCCGACTGCAGGCTCTAGATGCTTGTTTCAAGGCATTCACCACCATGCAGGCCAAGTTGGAAGATGCTGACCCGGAAGAACTTGAAAAGGATGAGCGTTCAACATATGAGGAACTTTATTATACAATTCGACCGGCGTTGCAGACACTTCTAGCTAAAGCAGAGAAAATTTCATCATCTGATGAGGGAACCTCAAAACAAACCTCTTCCATATCTGACATTATAAAATTACCAAAGGCTCATATTCCTACATTTACAGGTACAATCACAGAGTGGATGTCATTTTTTGATGCTTTCAATTCGCTCATTCACTCCCAGCCAAATCTTAGTAACGTCAGCAAATTTCATCATCTACGTGGCGCGCTTGATGGTAGCGCCGCATTGATCGTCAAGTCTTTGGAAGTTACTGATACGAATTATAATGTTGCTATCAAGATGTTGCGGGAAAGGTACGAGAATAAGAAGGTTATTGCTCATGAGCACCTGAAGCAGCTGTTTGACGCTCCGCCAATTCATAAAAGTTCCGCGGTATCACTTCGAAACTTGCTTGACACCTTCAATGTTCATTTGCGAGCTCTTTCATCGTTAGGACACTGCACTCATCATTGGGATGACCTCATAGTTTACATCATAACCTCTAAATTGGATTCAGCAACATTGACCAAGTGGCAGGAAGAGGCACCTGTTGATCGATTAGCAAGCTACCAAGAAATATCCAAATATCTAATAAAACGCAGCCAAATATTGGAAGGGATGGTAAGCCAAATACCAACGTACAAGGTGAGTCCTAATCATAAGGTAGACACCAGAGTTAAAAGCACACCAAAGACCTTTGCAATTACTAACAACACGCATTGTGCCCACTGCTCCAAAGCTGGTCATATGATCACCACAAGTTCCATATGATTTTGTTGATCATTCTAAGCCTCATTTCTATCTTCCTCATCACTGTATTCTGAAACCAGGTAGCACCACAACAAAATTAAGAGTGGTATTTGATGGCTCTTCCAAATCCGACAGTGGTAAATCTCTCAACGAAATCCTCATGGTCGGACCTGTTGTTCAGCCTGATTTATTTTCAATTGCACTTCGGTTTCGCATGCATCGCTATGTTTTCACCAGCGACATTACGAAAATGTATCGCCAGGTTGTTGTAGATCCACGCGATCGCAATTTTCAATTGATATTGTGGAGAGAAAAACAGGATGAACCTATCAAAACCTATCGTTTGTGCACAGTAACTTATGGAACCTCATCGGCTTCCTATTTAGCGACTCGTGCACTGAATAAACTCGGCAATGACGAACAAAAGGAGTTTCCTTACGCTGCCAAGGTCATCAAATCCGATTTTTATGTGGATGATGTACTTACGGGATCAGATTCTCTTGACGAAGCGAAACAAATTAAAGCAGAATTAATAGAAGTATTAAAAAAGGGCAAATTTGAACTAAGGAAGTGGTGTTCTAATTCAGATACTCTTTTAGAAAATATTCCTGCTGATCAAAAGGAGTCTTATTTCCAAATGCAAAGCAGCAATGTTGTTAAGACATTGGGCATTGTTTGGGACCCAAACGCAGATGAATTTATGTACAAAAGCGACAATCCACCACAGGCTTCGCAGTGTACAAAAAGATCCGTACTTTCGGATATTGCTCAGCTATTTGATCCCCTCGGACTAGTCAATCCAGTTATTGTTCTTGCCAAGATTTTCATGAAACAGTTATGGCAAACGAAGTTTTCTTGGGATGAGCCGCTGCCCGAAGAATATTTAAAAAAGTGGAAAGACTTTCGGCAGGAATTCGGCCTTCTTCAACAACTGAGAATACCACGGATGGTTATATCCACTCAAAAGACAAGTGCCCAAATTCATGCATTTGCTGATAGCTCCGAACTTGCATATGGCACTTGCATATATATTCGTTCACTTTTGGAAGACGGGAGTATTCAAACTAGGCTCTTAGCAGCAAAATCAAAGGTCGCTCCCACCAAGGTCACATGCTTACCGCGTCTTGAACTATGTGCTGCCGAGATGGCAGCCCAATTTACACATCGTGTAATACAAATATTAAACATAGATTTCGAAAAAATTTTTTATTGGACTGATTCATCAATTGTATTGTCATGGTTATCAGCAGAGTCAACAACATGGAAAACCTTCGTCGCTAATCGCATAGCCACCATTCACGAAACCACTACCTTGCAGCAATGGCGACATATTGATTCAAAAATTAATCCAGCTGACATCATTTCGCGTGGAACTCGACCTTCTACATTGATGCAATCAGACCTATGGTTTTTTGGCCCTGAATTTTTGAGGCAAAATCAAGAAAATTGGCTATGTTCGAAACCGCTTCCTCTAAATATTGATGAAAATATTTTAGAACGAAGAAAGGTTAAAATTGTGCTGTCGGCTCAAATAGAATTCGACTTCATTGCCGATATAAAATACCATGCTGCGTACATCCGATTGCTACGAGTTTTTTCTTATATAAACCGCTTCAAATTTAATGTTTTAGCCAAAATTTTAGAGAAGAAGATTCGTGCTGGTGTTATTAACGTTGCTCCAGGAAAAGCTCCTCCAAACACTGAACTTCTTTCCAGACCTATAACCGCAGGTGAAATGAAAAATGCCTTGAAGAAAATCTTAGTCATGGTCCAAGAAGCTTCCTTCTCTACCGAGCTGATGTCATTACGTAAAAACGCTGAAGTTCACAAACGAAGCAGTTTACGATCACTCTCACCTTTTTTGGATTCAGATGGATTAATAAGAGTGGGTGGCAGGATAAGAAACTCGAATCTTTCATTCGATGCTAAACATCCTATTTTACTGCCCTCTTCGCACGTCTTCACTTACTCCGCCATTCGATACCTTCACTATAAAAATGGTCACTTGGGTCCACAAAATCTATTAGCTGCCGTTCGTCAGCAATTCTGGCCAATTAATGGAAAAATCCTGACAAAGAAAATTGTACGCAGATGCGTCTTGTGTACTCGTTGTCAACCAAAGTCTCTTGATCAAATTATGGGAGGTCTACCAGCATCCCGAGTAGTACCAGCAAGACCCTTTTCCACAGTCGGTGTTGTTTCATACGTTTCAGTGTTCATATGTTTTGTAACTCGTGCAATTCATCTTGAGCTCGTGGAGGACCTCACTGCTGCTGCCTTCATTGCAGCTCTTAAACGCTTCACAGGCCGACGGGGCTTATGCTCAACTATATATAGCGATAATGGTCTTAATTTTATTGGAGCTAGGAATGAGCTCCACGATATATATCAACTGTTTTTGAAACGAGAGAACAAGGCAGACATCCTTAATATGTGTGCTGAAGATGGAATAGAATGGAAGACCATTCCACCCCGATCTCCTCATATGGGAGGAATCTGGGAAGCTGCGGTGAAGTCTGCGAAATTCCATATGAAAAGACTACTACATTTGATTTCACCTACTTATGTCGAATTTACTACAATTCTCATCCAAATAGAAGCCATATTAAATTCACGCCCTATTACACCCATATCTAATGATCCTAATGATTATAATTTTTTAATTCCTGGTCATTTTTTAATAGGTGGACCCCTTACAGCAATTTTGGAAAATAACCTAAAAGATGATCACCTCAACAGGCTTTCACGATGGCAACGAATGCAATGGGTAACACAAACATTCTGGGCAAGATGGTCTTCGGAGTATCTACAAGAATTACAAAAACGAAATAAATGGAATACTCTCCGTGAAAAAATAGCCATCGGCTCCTTGGTTATCCTTAAAGATGAGAATCTGCCTCCACTAAAATGGAAGATGGGCCGCATAATTTCACTACATCCTGGAAATGATGACCTCGTAAGAGTAGTAACTGTCAAGACATCTACTGCAATTTTAAAAAGAGCTATTACTCAGATTTGTTTATTACCAGTTGAATCACCTCTGCCTCTTCAAGGTGGGGAGCATGTTGACTAAAGTAATTGTACCTTAATCATAAATAAATTTCAATATTCATAATTCTGTTCTGACCATAACATAGAAATAAGTAAGCCCTTCTGGCAACACCTATAATAGTTATATATTGCCTTCAATCTTGTTCTTATCATATATATTTTTTGTATATACATAATTTCATATTAAAATTACTCGCTCGTTTTGGCTGTCACGGCAAGACAACTTAAAGATTCATTTTAATCGCCTTTTATTTAAAACATCATAAGAGCTTTAAAATAATCGCTAACAGAATCAAAGAAGAGGAATATTGTGATTGCTAAAAATCTATAAACTCAGAAATTTTGTGCCTTCGATTTTGAGCAGTGTTTTCCTACTCTAATCTGCAATTCTCCATTTTTACTTGCAATATGTATGTATATATGTATGTATATTATCAATTTTCTCTGGTGAACAACCTTTATGGATAAGTCTTTGGCTGCTTCATCAAAGTCTGCTGCGTTGAGGACTATGCTTTACTATCAATGACTCTACTCCTCACAACTCTTTTTAAAGCACCGCCTACGCCATCCACAGGACCTTTTCCATGTGATGTTTTTTTATCTGCATGTTTATTTTTATAGGCTTCATATTTACCTTCATTTTTCAATCTTTCTTTTCTATTTTGCATTTTTTCAGCTGCAGTGAGTTGCATTTTATTTTAAAACAGAATCAAAAATTAAAAACAAAGATAGAATAATTTATTGTAACTAACGTTACAATAAATAAAAACATATTGCTAATCATATGAAAAGTAGATTGTGTCGTTTTTATGCACCAAATTGCTCAAACACAGAGGAATCAAAAATTTGATTAATTTAGATCAAACGAAAACAAAATATAGACAAAAAATGCTTACAGTAGTAACTCACGTTACAACAGTTACGTTCATTTGTGTTAAGGAAAACATACATTAAATTTGTTTCCAAAATACAATATTTATACAGCATGGATAGCTTAAAGTGATATAAAATGTGTAGAAGACGTTTACTTACCGGCCTACACAAAAGAAACACAATAATTCATTCACTTTATAAAATGTTTTTGCGGACACTTGTCGACCACTTACACTCGAGAATTTGAATGAGTTGAGATAACGGCATATTATGAGAAATCTTTAATTTGACACTTGCATAAATGCATATAGTGTTGCGACATATAATTATTCATTTGGTATTAAGAATATGTAGTAAATCATGTATTATTTTTTCTAGCTTGTGTCCACTTTTTCATGAAATTACCCAGATATGAGAACATTTGTAGGCCACTGTTGGAACGCGTTTATAAATAAGGAGATGTCCAACTATTTATATATATATATGTTTATATCGTAATTAATAAAATAATTTCTACAATTTGAAATTGAAATACTAAGTGCACTTTCTATATTAGGTAGTAACATAGCAAAATTATTATAAAATATATCAAACCATCAAATTTTTAAGATTTTTAAGAACAACCAATAAATAAAGCAATATACTCAAAGAAGAATACCCTTTTTCCGTATTGTGAATTTTATTGGAATCCTGAAACACAGCAGAAATTATTGCAATTAAATTAATTTAATGAATTTATTAATTATTATTGGACTTTTCAATCATCTTTGTATGTTAGATCTGACAAAAATCTAAAATTGACACACTCACAATGCATACTCACTATACTGAGCAAGTTCAAAATGAGACGACATTATTTCGTTTCACTTAAAAGTCTTTATTTTCCCAAACTAAAACAAGTTATGTCTTTGACAAACACAATACGCTTCCTGTTTTATTTTGTACGAAGTTGTAAATCTTTTTAAATCATTCTGTCCATTTTAATAACGCAAAATCCATGTTATAACCTATTTATTAGATAAATTTTATTATTTTATATGAATGAAGCCTATACTATCTCATATCGAAAATGTATTTAAACTCCCTGCAGGCAGCAATGAACTTAATTTGTTCAGTCAATGTTTTCAATGACCATAAACTATAAAAACACCTTCTATTATAAGCGCTCATTTATCCGCACCTCAAAATCGTTTAGAGCTTCGAACATGGGAAATAATACTTTCCAGCGCTTAACAAAAGAGGAAGTAAAAATAATAATTATTGTTGCACATACGCCCCAGTGTCCTGGGGCTTTATTTTTAATTAAATGCTCTATGTTGTGGTTTTTTACAAAATTTTCATTAAGTTCAACTTCAATCTAGATTTTAGATACATTCATAACATATATTTGTTTTATGGTTTTTATATGGTTTTTATTTCTCCCTTTTTTAAAATGAGGTGGGAAAAACATATTTGATGGTGGTGCCATTTGCATACAATATTTGAAAATTCCTATATAAGGATCATACTTTTTTCCCTCCGTAAATCCAAGTGACAATATTTTTCAATTTAAATTGAAATGAAGACACTTTCAGTGTCTTGGGTTCAAACAGCTTGCTTTGACATGAATATTGACTGGCTGCCAATTAAATATTCTCAATATGGACCCCATTTTAGAGGAGACAATATGCAGGATTGAAAATGAAACTTTTGAAACAATTCCAATAGATTAACGAACAGAATTTGGCAATCACTTGTTTATTTTCGGCGAAAAAGGGATTCAAAGTGCTTTTTTTTGTTATTAAATGAATTAACTTGAAACATATTCTACTACTGCTAGAAATAAAAAAATAGCATTCTTCGGTCAGCAGAAAAGTTATATTAAAAAGCTTTACTTCGCTGATGTATCTTAAATTTAGGGTGAAATAGGGAAACCAAAAAATAACATAGATGGTTTTAAATTTTAGTTTTTTTTTTTTTTTGAAAGCTGATTTCAGATAGTTTATTTTGAAAATTATTTATTAAGGGTTTGATAGATTAAAAGAAAGTATAATGAAAATATTTCAAAATTAAAAAACAAATATACCTGGCCTAATGAGAAAAAATAAAAAACAAATGTTTCTACGACTATGAAGCTTCAGATTTTTGCTATATTTGTGAGCTTAAATCGCTGTGCAAATCATCAAGGGTAAACGCAAGTAATCCCCAAAAACAAAAATTTCAAAATTTGTTTGCAAGTTATGGATTCGTAAAAAAATTTAATTCCAGATTTTGATCAAACTTGACATTACGATGATAAGGAAGTCGAAAAAAGTGGGTCTCGCAATTCTGCCTATCTGTAGGTGTCCTGTCCTTTCGACTGTAGCTTAAACGGGTGGGTCAATTTTCTTTAATCTTTGTACCTAGCTGTTTTTGGGCATTCCCTCCACACGTTTCTTTCTTTTTGTAAGACCAAAAATAACGGTACCTGCCATACATTGTTTTTACCAAATTATGAAAATCTTACTTTTCTCAAAAACATGCCCAAAACTTAAAAAAATAGTAATTATTTTTTTTAAAAAAAGTCTACCATTTTGTAAAAATAAACTGCGAACAGGCACCTCCCAAGGAACCTTTTTTTATTTTCGATTTTCTTAAAAACGGCTCAACTGATTTGACCAATTCTTTTAAATAAAAATCTTTCAAAAAGTTTTAAAAGTAAAGTGTATACCAAATATTTTTTTAAATTTTTTTTTTGATTTTTAAAAAAGTTTCAAAATTTTTTTGAGGACTTTAATATTTCGAAAACAATTTGGTTGATTTTTATAAAATTTGGCATTCATCAGATTTTTTAACATTAACTAGCAGATTTTAAATAAAAATTATTTTTATGACCGAAAATAACGGTACCTCCAATACAAGTGTTTAATAACCGGCATGGAAAATATAAATTTTCTCAAAAACGGCTCCTACGATTTTGATTAACGTTTTTGTTTGTTAGTTCGATCATTTTATTGAAAAAAATTTATTTATCGATTCAAAGTTGTATCTCTCATAGAACCATTTCTTTGGCTTTTCTGTTGAACCGATTTTAATGAATTTTTTTGCACAAGAGCTTCTAATAAGCCTAAATATTGCATATCATAATTTATAAAAAAAAAAAACAAATTTTGAGTTTCAAAACAACAATTCAAAATAATTTTTTGCAAATTCGATATTTTGAAAATGTGCAGCGTGATTTTATTGTTTGATTCAATACTTGCACATCTTCGTTTTGGGATTTTATCTCGGGGATTTTGTGTTAACCTGATTTTAGATTAAGCATTTTGGCTTAGGGGATTTTCTTTTTGAGATTGTGGCTTTTTGGCAAACATCACTAACTCATCGCCAAGCTGTCAGTTTCTTTAACTTTCAATGTTAAATTGTGGTGCAAATAAATCCTTCTAATTGTACTTAATATTGACATTTTGAAAGTCTAACCGTGTATTAAAAAAGATTTGGTTTTTATTCGTACCACATAACTCGTTTGAATATCATCCGATTTGGATAGTGATTTTTTTTTTGGATTCGTATTGAAAGGAGCTAAATATTTTACATTTTGAATGGAAAAGTTGGAATATCGTGAAAACCCAAAACTGCGTACTTTCGAAGGAATGACAAACACTACGGAATTTACAATCAGATACCTAACGAAAATTTGATCAATAACAGGTTACGCTCTCAGACTGCTTCATTTGTATAAAAATTATTGAAGCATGCCATTATTGGCAGAGTGGTGATGAAGAAGATGCCACCTTTCCCTCAAAATATCGCAAGATACAAAAGTGGCAAACCGAAATCTATGCACTCGAACTAAGAGCTCTGGCAACCTTAAACTATCATTTTCGTGATTTACTTAGTTTCGATCTAACCTCAAAAAAGTGATATTTCCTCAATTGAGAATCAGTAGTGGTTGCGATTTTCAAGAGCTATATATAGACATTTACCATAATAATAAAATTCAACACTATCAAATGTTTTTGGAAATTTTTGCATTTAAAGTTTTAGTTGCAGAAAAAAACCCTGTTAAGTTTACGTATTTGTCATAATAGAACGTAAAAAACAAAATTTTACTTTATTATTTTTTACAAAACATATTAGTTTATATTGAAATGAAACAGTTGGCAGTTGCAAAGCTTTCTTAAACAATAAATTTTCTTTCAGAATTGAAATTAATAAACAAATTTGGTGATTTGACTTCATCGCACTCAAGACAAATTCCCCAGCAACTCTTTACTATTATTTCTAAATAAAGTTGTATAAGTGGTAAGGAAAATGAGGTGGTAAGTTTTAGTATTAGAATGCTTTTTCTTTAAAAATAAAAACACGATGACTGCATTTTAATTATTTGAATCCTTTTGCACAAAGGAAAAGTTTTTACTCTTTTAATCGATTTGCAATTGTTTTTTAATTTTTATTTCTTTACTTCATTGGGTAAGTGGAGCGAAATTAAAAGAAAAGAAAAACATAAACCAATTTTCTTTCTTTATTATTGTAGCTTTCTGAGCATGGCTAGCAAGTTGATGGGGGTTATACCTTTTTGTATATAATATGGAGAGTTTTTAACTTTTTATTTTGTAAATCGAGATTCAGAAGGAGAGTATTTTATTCTCAGATAGTTGAAGTGAGATAGTGCATTAAAATTCATTGCACTACAAATTTATTGGTCTTAATTATATTTGAAGAGAAAATCAAATCATATGCTTGAATGACTTTAAATTGCTTAAAACTATTCGAGTGTGTTATTTAAATTTTTTCGACCAAATCCCTCTTGATTGCTTGTAAAATTTGTATTTATGTATAAATGTGAATGAATAGTTTTTTTAAGTTAATACAGGCTATAGATTCAAGGAAATTTTTTTAATTAGGTACGGAAGTTTTTATTCATATCTCATTGGACTTAAAAAAAGAGGCTTCAGATTTGAAAGAAATCAAAATGGAGGAGAGGATAAGGGTATCTTATCTGAGGTAAAATCGAGATTTTTTCTAAATAGATATGTTAAGTTTAATCAGATTATGTTGTGGGTATAATCTGCCCAGTTTCCTCCCGCGCTGCAGTGAAAATAACGTTTTGTTCTTTATCAGTTGGTAGCAAAACCAAATAAGTAATGCATACTGCCGTGTGACTTTTCGAACTGTCATTTGTTACTGGAGGCGGGAAATGAAATGAAAAAATAGCTTAGTTTTAGAAAAATTATTTTTCAAGCTCAAAACTTTGAAACAAAATTGAAAAAAAAAAATATTATAAATATTAATAAATATAAATATATAAGTTTAAAGAATATTATTTTTATTTTTAAAATTAAATGCATTTATTAACTTTTAGTCAGACATTAAAAACTAGATGCTTATGTCTTCTAGTTTTTGAGAAAATTGAAAATAAGATTTATAAGTTTTCCTTTAATTTGACTTTAATTCGCGGTGTTCAGTTGTTCCAAAGATCTTATTTCCTATTTTCCAGTTTAACATGTCCAGTTAATCTTTCTCTCCGACTTAAATATCTTAAAAGGCCACTTATGCAGAAAACCGTTGGCAGTAACCTCTAAACTTGCATTATTCATTGGCTATAGGTAACACTTCAGTAGTCAGATCAATTATTCTAACACATGGTGTGTTAGTATGATGGACCGCCTAAGATAAAACAACAAATTGTAATAAACTAATTAAGCTAAGCTTACTAACAGCCTGCCGGTGCATGGGCGGAGTACTTCGTATTACTCCTGCTGCTGCATTGGACATTCTGTTCTATCTAACACCTCTCGATATATTTTGAAAACAAACGGCTGCAAGCACATGCATCCGTCTTAAAGCTTCCTCACAGGGGACCAACAACAAAATTAACCACTCTCTGATTCTGAACTCATTCAGATCACTTTAAAGTATTACAGACTCCAATTCGCAACACTTTTGGTGCAGATATAGAAGGAAAATAATAATATTGTAAATAGTAAATTAGAATAAATAAACGAATACATACATATGTATGTACATATAAAATAAATGTATGCAGAGCGAATAGTGGATTCACAGATTCTAGAGTTCCGAATACGAAATATATTGGTGGATTCAGTCATTGGGGTGATTGACATTGCCTGGTTATATTATTTATTTATATATATTTTTTTAAACCTTTTTGTTTGTCAACCCGTGCGAAGCCGGGACAGGCCAGCTAGTTAATAATAAATTTAAGTCTTTTTTCTATCTACACATTATTTTCATTTACATAGGTACATATACATTCGTCTGGCTTCTTATACCTTAAAAAACGCAATAACGAGCAAACCGGCATAAAAGAATACCAAAGCAACACTCCAATTTTCATACTCAACCGATTCACAAACGAATATAATATCAAATATTCTGGTACAGTTTTTTGTGTACCGACCAAAGACAACCCCAGGATAGGGTAGGTTCACAAAAAAAAAAATAGAAAAATGATTCCATTTCTAGCGCACAGTGAACTTCAAATATGGCAAGGAACAACTTTATATCCTTTTTATGCGTTTTAAAAGATCTCTTCTACTGTGCTGCACTCTCTACATTGCTCTTACCCTCTTCAAGTTTTCATTCAAAAAGTTATCTTATTGTTGCTATGGTCTGATAACCACTGCTGCCTTATATCCCTACTCTTGATTCTTGTGTGGTTTTCCACAAAGGCAAAGTTCAGGGACTACCAGCTTTTAATTTCATATAACTTCTGTGAAGAGTATTCAAGCTTGTAACTGATTTTAAAACCTAAAGAACTGCAAATATTTGTTTAAATTAGAAATAAAAATATTATTGTGGCTAAACCACATCATGGGCTCTAATTGGCAAAAAATTAACATTTTATTTGATTACGTAAGTTATTTTTGTAATAATAATTAATCCTCATACAAACACAAAGAAAAAGCCATACTTGTAGCGGATTTATTTTCAGCAGTACAAAGGATTTTTTAGCAGCTGGTTATAAAATCCCATCGTTTTCAAACTCCAGCAGCCTTATATATTAGATTTCACTAATACTCGTTTCAATCCGGAATAGTTAAACCGAGTCGAACGAAGCACTTACTCCGTCCTTACGCCACGCCAAACAAATTCTTATTTATAAAATATTTTCTTGGCGGTTTTACCTACACCCTCTTTATGTCAAATATATGACCAATCTAAAACTCTGGTTATTATAAACGTAAACAAACTCCAGCTGATTTCCACAATAATTCATTTTAAGTAAATATTATTGGTGGTATTTTGTCGAAATACATGGATAAACAAAATAAAAGAAAACGGTCTTAAAACTGGGATAGTTCTCAAAAGGAATGTGAATAAATAATTTGCAGATTACAACAGATAAAACAAATATATTTGCTTGTGTTCATAGATACTCAGACAACTAGTTGGAGAAAAAATTAGAGAAAATTATCGGTTCTTCGAGCGGAAATCTTCATCCATCAGTGTCATTGGATTAAAACAAATTTTGTACTGCTTTGGCCTTCTTCTTCCTGTAGCTTAAGCGTTTAAATAATTTAAATAATTTATAAATGCAAAATAACTATCCATTTTGCCTTACAATTAGTAACAAACAGATGAAAAAAACTCTTCTACACTCCTTTTAATTTTCTAAATGTCATGTCAAAGACATTTAGATTCTAAAACGCCTTAACTAAGGCTTTATTCCTACTATGTACCAGTTTTACATTCTCTATAAATAAGATTTTCGGGATAAGAGGGCGTTGTAAAATCGGAGTAAATTTGCTCCGTCGCTAAAGCGAGTTAATAAATACGACTTAACGCTTTTGAATTGACAATTCTTGACGTTTGGAATTTCCATATCGGAATTGGAATTGGCAAAATTTCAAAAAAAATTGTTTCAGCTAAAACGGTAAGGTACTATTATATTCTTTGTTTTTTTTTTTTTTTTTAAAGTATGCAATTCTTTTTATCAAATTTTAAGTTTCGTTAAGTAGTTTTATAATGATTTTGACACATTAGTAGGAATTTCATTCTGGAATAACTATCATTTTGAAACTTGCAAACTTGCTACAAGAGCTAAACGAGACTAGTTCTCAACTTGGCAAAGTTTTGATATTAGAATGCTTCTCTTACAATGACAGGTGCTCAAAAGAGAACCTATTTTTAAACTCTAAAAAGTTATATAAATATATGTATGTATGTATATTGTATATAAGTATATCTTTCTTTTATTATTTTTTAAGAAAGAAACAAACTACTCTTTATTGAAGGTTTTAAATGAAACTACAGCACTTGAGTCGAGCTACCACCAAGCTGGATTTATAGGTATTTCATGAGTGTTTTTGATCTGAAAAATTTGTGCTGTTGTTCGACTGAATGTATTTCTATCTTTAAAAGATGTGAGGCTCGAACTTAACTATTGATTTCCAATTATACTTATGCGTAGTTTCTTATTGCCCTCAGAGTCATGTCAAAACCCTTCCTTTATAGTATTTCGAAAATAAAAACCTTCGGAATAGTCTAGTCTTGTGCTCCCAAAAAAAGTTGTAATAGTTTTCATCTTAATAGAGGAAAATTTTTTAAAAAAATTGTCCTTTTTAAGAAAAATGTATCGCGGAATCCCACAAAAAAATATGAGATGAGATGAGATGAGATGAGATGAGATGAGATGAGATGAGATGAGATGAGATGAGATGAGATGAGATGAGATGAGATGAGATGAGATGAGATGAGATGAGATGAGATGAGATGAGATGAGATGAGATGAGATGAGATGAGATGAGATGAGATGAGATGAGATGAGATGAGATGAGATGAGATGAGATGAGATGAGATGAGATGAGATGAGATGAGATGAGATGAGATGAGATGAGATGAGATGAGATGAGATGAGATGAGATGAGATGAGATGAGATGAGATGAGATGAGATGAGATGAGATGAGATGAGATGAGATGAGATGAGATGAGATGAGATGAGATGAGATGAGATGAGATGAGATGAGATGAGATGAGATGAGATGAGATGAGATGAGATGAGATGAGATGAGATGAGATGAGATGAGATGAGATGAGATGAGATGAGATGAGATGAGATGAGATGAGATGAGATGAGATGAGATGAGATGAGATGAGATGAGATGAGATGAGATGAGATGAGATGAGATGAGATGAGATGAGATGAGATGAGATGAGATGAGATGAGATGAGATGAGATGAGATGAGATGAGATGAGATGAGATGAGATGAGATGAGATGAGATGAGATGAGATGAGATGAGATGAGATGAGATGAGATGAGATGAGATGAGATGAGATGAGATGAGATGAGATGAGATGAGATGAGATGAGATGAGATGAGATGAGATGAGATGAGATGAGATGAGATGAGATGAGATGAGATGAGATGAGATGAGATGAGATGAGATGAGATGAGATGAGATGAGATGAGATGAGATGAGATGAGATGAGATGAGATGAGATGAGATGAGATGAGATGAGATGAGATGAGATGAGATGAGATGAGATGAGATGAGATGAGATGAGATGAGATGAGATGAGATGAGATGAGATGAGATGAGATGAGATGAGATGAGATGAGATGAGATGAGATGAGATGAGATGAGATGAGATGAGATGAGATGAGATGAGATGAGATGAGATGAGATGAGATGAGATGAGATGAGATGAGATGAGATGAGATGAGATGAGATGAGATGAGATGAGATGAGATGAGATGAGATGAGATGAGATGAGATGAGATGAGATGAGATGAGATGAGATGAGATGAGATGAGATGAGATGAGATGAGATGAGATGAGATGAGATGAGATGAGATGAGATGAGATGAGATGAGATGAGATGAGATGAGATGAGATGAGATGAGATGAGATGAGATGAGATGAGATGAGATGAGATGAGATGAGATGAGATGAGATGAGATGAGATGAGATGAGATGAGATGAGATGAGATGAGATGAGATGAGATGAGATGAGATGAGATGAGATGAGATGAGATGAGATGAGATGAGATGAGATGAGATGAGATGAGATGAGATGAGATGAGATGAGATGAGATGAGATGAGATGAGATGAGATGAGATGAGATGAGATGAGATGAGATGAGATGAGATGAGATGAGATGAGATGAGATGAGATGAGATGAGATGAGATGAGATGAGATGAGATGAGATGAGATGAGATGAGATGAGATGAGATGAGATGAGATGAGATGAGATGAGATGAGATGAGATGAGATGAGATGAGATGAGATGAGATGAGATGAGATGAGATGAGATGAGATGAGATGAGATGAGATGAGATGAGATGAGATGAGATGAGATGAGATGAGATGAGATGAGATGAGATGAGATGAGATGAGATGAGATGAGATGAGATGAGATGAGATGAGATGAGATGAGATGAGATGAGATGAGATGAGATGAGATGAGATGAGATGAGATGAGATGAGATGAGATGAGATGAGATGAGATGAGATGAGATGAGATGAGATGAGATGAGATGAGATGAGATGAGATGAGATGAGATGAGATGAGATGAGATGAGATGAGATGAGATGAGATGAGATGAGATGAGATGAGATGAGATGAGATGAGATGAGATGAGATGAGATGAGATGAGATGAGATGAGATGAGATGAGATGAGATGAGATGAGATGAGATGAGATGAGATGAGATGAGATGAGATGAGATGAGATGAGATGAGATGAGATGAGATGAGATGAGATGAGATGAGATGAGATGAGATGAGATGAGATGAGATGAGATGAGATGAGATGAGATGAGATGAGATGAGATGAGATGAGATGAGATGAGATGAGATGAGATGAGATGAGATGAGATGAGATGAGATGAGATGAGATGAGATGAGATGAGATGAGATGAGATGAGATGAGATGAGATGAGATGAGATGAGATGAGATGAGATGAGATGAGATGAGATGAGATGAGATGAGATGAGATGAGATGAGATGAGATGAGATGAGATGAGATGAGATGAGATGAGATGAGATGAGATGAGATGAGATGAGATGAGATGAGATGAGATGAGATGAGATGAGATGAGATGAGATGAGATGAGATGAGATGAGATGAGATGAGATGAGATGAGATGAGATGAGATGAGATGAGATGAGATGAGATGAGATGAGATGAGATGAGATGAGATGAGATGAGATGAGATGAGATGAGATGAGATGAGATGAGATGAGATGAGATGAGATGAGATGAGATGAGATGAGATGAGATGAGATGAGATGAGATGAGATGAGATGAGATGAGATGAGATGAGATGAGATGAGATGAGATGAGATGAGATGAGATGAGATGAGATGAGATGAGATGAGATGAGATGAGATGAGATGAGATGAGATGAGATGAGATGAGATGAGATGAGATGAGATGAGATGAGATGAGATGAGATGAGATGAGATGAGATGAGATGAGATGAGATGAGATGAGATGAGATGAGATGAGATGAGATGAGATGAGATGAGATGAGATGAGATGAGATGAGATGAGATGAGATGAGATGAGATGAGATGAGATGAGATGAGATGAGATGAGATGAGATGAGATGAGATGAGATGAGATGAGATGAGATGAGATGAGATGAGATGAGATGAGATGAGATGAGATGAGATGAGATGAGATGAGATGAGATGAGATGAGATGAGATGAGATGAGATGAGATGAGATGAGATGAGATGAGATGAGATGAGATGAGATGAGATGAGATGAGATGAGATGAGATGAGATGAGATGAGATGAGATGAGATGAGATGAGATGAGATGAGATGAGATGAGATGAGATGAGATGAGATGAGATGAGATGAGATGAGATGAGATGAGATGAGATGAGATGAGATGAGATGAGATGAGATGAGATGAGATGAGATGAGATGAGATGAGATGAGATGAGATGAGATGAGATGAGATGAGATGAGATGAGATGAGATGAGATGAGATGAGATGAGATGAGATGAGATGAGATGAGATGAGATGAGATGAGATGAGATGAGATGAGATGAGATGAGATGAGATGAGATGAGATGAGATGAGATGAGATGAGATGAGATGAGATGAGATGAGATGAGATGAGATGAGATGAGATGAGATGAGATGAGATGAGATGAGATGAGATGAGATGAGATGAGATGAGATGAGATGAGATGAGATGAGATGAGATGAGATGAGATGAGATGAGATGAGATGAGATGAGATGAGATGAGATGAGATGAGATGAGATGAGATGAGATGAGATGAGATGAGATGAGATGAGATGAGATGAGATGAGATGAGATGAGATGAGATGAGATGAGATGAGATGAGATGAGATGAGATGAGATGAGATGAGATGAGATGAGATGAGATGAGATGAGATGAGATGAGATGAGATGAGATGAGATGAGATGAGATGAGATGAGATGAGATGAGATGAGATGAGATGAGATGAGATGAGATGAGATGAGATGAGATGAGATGAGATGAGATGAGATGAGATGAGATGAGATGAGATGAGATGAGATGAGATGAGATGAGATGAGATGAGATGAGATGAGATGAGATGAGATGAGATGAGATGAGATGAGATGAGATGAGATGAGATGAGATGAGATGAGATGAGATGAGATGAGATGAGATGAGATGAGATGAGATGAGATGAGATGAGATGAGATGAGATGAGATGAGATGAGATGAGATGAGATGAGATGAGATGAGATGAGATGAGATGAGATGAGATGAGATGAGATGAGATGAGATGAGATGAGATGAGATGAGATGAGATGAGATGAGATGAGATGAGATGAGATGAGATGAGATGAGATGAGATGAGATGAGATGAGATGAGATGAGATGAGATGAGATGAGATGAGATGAGATGAGATGAGATGAGATGAGATGAGATGAGATGAGATGAGATGAGATGAGATGAGATGAGATGAGATGAGATGAGATGAGATGAGATGAGATGAGATGAGATGAGATGAGATGAGATGAGATGAGATGAGATGAGATGAGATGAGATGAGATGAGATGAGATGAGATGAGATGAGATGAGATGAGATGAGATGAGATGAGATGAGATGAGATGAGATGAGATGAGATGAGATGAGATGAGATGAGATGAGATGAGATGAGATGAGATGAGATGAGATGAGATGAGATGAGATGAGATGAGATGAGATGAGATGAGATGAGATGAGATGAGATGAGATGAGATGAGATGAGATGAGATGAGATGAGATGAGATGAGATGAGATGAGATGAGATGAGATGAGATGAGATGAGATGAGATGAGATGAGATGAGATGAGATGAGATGAGATGAGATGAGATGAGATGAGATGAGATGAGATGAGATGAGATGAGATGAGATGAGATGAGATGAGATGAGATGAGATGAGATGAGATGAGATGAGATGAGATGAGATGAGATGAGATGAGATGAGATGAGATGAGATGAGATGAGATGAGATGAGATGAGATGAGATGAGATGAGATGAGATGAGATGAGATGAGATGAGATGAGATGAGATGAGATGAGATGAGATGAGATGAGATGAGATGAGATGAGATGAGATGAGATGAGATGAGATGAGATGAGATGAGATGAGATGAGATGAGATGAGATGAGATGAGATGAGATGAGATGAGATGAGATGAGATGAGATGAGATGAGATGAGATGAGATGAGATGAGATGAGATGAGATGAGATGAGATGAGATGAGATGAGATGAGATGAGATGAGATGAGATGAGATGAGATGAGATGAGATGAGATGAGATGAGATGAGATGAGATGAGATGAGATGAGATGAGATGAGATGAGATGAGATGAGATGAGATGAGATGAGATGAGATGAGATGAGATGAGATGAGATGAGATGAGATGAGATGAGATGAGATGAGATGAGATGAGATGAGATGAGATGAGATGAGATGAGATGAGATGAGATGAGATGAGATGAGATGAGATGAGATGAGATGAGATGAGATGAGATGAGATGAGATGAGATGAGATGAGATGAGATGAGATGAGATGAGATGAGATGAGATGAGATGAGATGAGATGAGATGAGATGAGATGAGATGAGATGAGATGAGATGAGATGAGATGAGATGAGATGAGATGAGATGAGATGAGATGAGATGAGATGAGATGAGATGAGATGAGATGAGATGAGATGAGATGAGATGAGATGAGATGAGATGAGATGAGATGAGATGAGATGAGATGAGATGAGATGAGATGAGATGAGATGAGATGAGATGAGATGAGATGAGATGAGATGAGATGAGATGAGATGAGATGAGATGAGATGAGATGAGATGAGATGAGATGAGATGAGATGAGATGAGATGAGATGAGATGAGATGAGATGAGATGAGATGAGATGAGATGAGATGAGATGAGATGAGATGAGATGAGATGAGATGAGATGAGATGAGATGAGATGAGATGAGATGAGATGAGATGAGATGAGATGAGATGAGATGAGATGAGATGAGATGAGATGAGATGAGATGAGATGAGATGAGATGAGATGAGATGAGATGAGATGAGATGAGATGAGATGAGATGAGATGAGATGAGATGAGATGAGATGAGATGAGATGAGATGAGATGAGATGAGATGAGATGAGATGAGATGAGATGAGATGAGATGAGATGAGATGAGATGAGATGAGATGAGATGAGATGAGATGAGATGAGATGAGATGAGATGAGATGAGATGAGATGAGATGAGATGAGATAAGATAAGATGATATGAGATGAGATGAGATGAGATGAGATGAGATGAGATGAGATGAGATGAGATGAGATGAGATGAGAAGAGATGAGATGAGATATGGGATATTCAAACATTTTCTATTAGGTGTGTATTTTTGCAATCCCTGGGTCAAGTGGTTGACAAAAAATGACAACAGGGATTATCGATGCCGTCACAAAAAAATCGAGTTTTCACAGTTTTCTTTTGCGCGAAATAATCGTATTGTAACAGTTACAAAGAAGTAGAAGTAGTAGATATAACATAAGTTTATCGCTTATAAACGAATGTTTTTCATCCACGCTGTGGCTCTGTGGAACTCTTTATTTGCCAATCTGAGGAAAATCACCAACTTTGCTAGGTTCAAAACTGCCATTTTGGGTCATTTTAAGTGCTTAATTAATTTTTTTATTACTTTATATAATAATAATGTTAATGTTATAATAATACCTTAATTTTTCAACCAGCACATAATTTTTGTACATACTAAGTATGTATTAATAAAAAAAAAGACAATTTGTTTTCATAATACTTTACAATACTTATGTTTTCAAATAAAATAAATAAGCAAATAAAAAGTTAAGCCCCGAAAATACTCTGGGTTTAACCAATCCCGCAGGGAGTTAGTTGTTGTTGCATTTAACACGTAAATTGATTAATACCTATGTACATATGTATGTCATTTTTTTGTATCCATTTCCGGGGTTTGAAAAAAAACTAAACCTATTATTAACTTAATTTAACTTTTTTTATTATGTATTAATTCTGATTCGTATTCCTTATCAAAATATCCTTTTATTTTATTGAAACGACTACCATGCAGTGATAATCAATATGTATTTGTAATTTTGTTACAAATATGTGTTTGAACAAAACAACACATGTTCTTTGCCAAAGGCAATCTTTTAAATTAAATAAGGAAAATTAAAACGACATATAAATTTAAAACTTTTTGAAAACTTACTAACTATAGTTTCTTCAAAACTTACTACTTGTAAGTAAACTTTACTTAGCTCCAAATATATGTATTACAGGACTACAAATTGTAAGCTAGGGTCGCTAGGCTTCCATTAAAGTTAACTACTTCAAAGGCATTTAAATGTCATCGGGAAAGATGCAGTTATGTTTAAGCAAACCCGTTTCTGTTTGAAATTTTATTTTTTCTAATTAAACTCTTAAAAAACTCATGAAAATAGTGGATGATTAAACTCAAGGCGGACCAGCAAGCACACTTATAGAGGTATTCCCTACTTTAAGATTCAACACATTATCGTGACTATATTCCCTTCTCTATGTTCGTTTTGAAAAGTTTTATTTTGTATGCATGCAATTCACCTCACGTTTCCTTAATTGCGTGCTAATTCTCACTGCACCATGTGATGTTGAAACAAACAAGAACTTTTCAAGACTAATATCGTTTCCCTTTGTTATTCACTTGGACTTTAATTTTATTTCTTCGTTTATCCTGCAACTGCAGTATTGCAGCCAAGCAACAGGAACAGCAAAGCAACTATAGAGCTTGTGCACTTTTCTTTTACGTGCAGGGAATATCTACTTTGCGCTGCTCATTATGAGTTGCGTTTCTTTTTTTCTTGTATGTGAATAGAAACAAAAACAAAATAGAAATAGCAATGTTGTTTGATGGTTGAAAACAAATAATAATAATAATAATAAAATGAAAAAAAAATCGTTCATACATTTTCAGCGTGCATACCTACTTTCTATGGAAAACAAAAACATAATTATCGTACAGAATTATTTTTGAAACCAAAACTATTATGGTGGTTCATTTTTAATGATGAGCACAAAAGGTATCCTATTGAATGTTGAATGTTTTAGTTTAGTTTAATCGACTTTTTTAATAGGTTTTCATAATAAGGCTATTAGCTTAAAGAATTTCAGAGTACCTACTCAGTTTGTCTGTTGTCTGAGGTAATATAAGTTGATACTTTTCCCATAAAAAGGAGGATGAGACAATACGGTCTACAAAAATATCTATCGAATAACATGTGACTTGGTGCCAGGACCAGTTTCTAAGAATGTTTATCGATTCCGTTTTGAATTTTGAATATTTTGTAAGTAATTTTAGTACAATACAAACATTCTTGAATGAGTGATGATTATAAAAGAAAAATCAACAAAAAATTTTGATTTTCGGAAAATGCACTTGTCTCTGAGATCTGAGTGATTAAACTAAAAACCACCACATTTTCTCTAATTTTGTACCTATTTTTTTGTTACAAAACATGTTTACATAATTATGGAAATTAAAATGAAGAAATTTTATAACTAGAGCACTTTTTATAGAAATAGTAATAAAATAATGACGATCATGAAGCATTGTGTTTATTTTCGAGAGATGCGAATCGGTCCGTTATAATTCCAACACCTATTACTTATTTTTAAAGGTCGATTTTCAATTCCATCAATTGAATGCGGTTATTAGTGCATCTTCATATCCAATGGAAAGGTATATGAATCGAGAAATTAATAATGACAAACTGAGAATACTTTGAGTCAGAAATAAAACGAACAATTATTTTGTAAATTTCAGGTTTGAAACAGACCAATACGAGAAGTTATTCACAGTCCTAAATGAAATTTGAGATTGCAAAATTACTTGCATAATAGATCATTAGTAAGGATCATTCACGGAATGCCCCGGGGATCGAAGCTAGGGCCAATTGTATATAACAATATTTCCTACACATAAATATGGGAGGTAAGTTGGAATAAAAGCTGAGGTATGGCATACTCTCACTCAATTAAACATACATACTACAAAAACTACAAAACCACAATCTTTAAAAATATTAAAGTAAGAAACTCTGGTCATGGTCACGACATCCGGATCTTTCAAAGCACTATCAATCTAACAAATCTTTAAAATAATCGAAAGCCTTGCAAAAACAACAACTATGGCAAAAGGCATCTTAGGCACAGCGTTCAAAATGTTTTAAATGACTTTACCCAAGCCCTAAAAAAAATATTTTTAATTTTAAAACTCGTATAACAAAAATTTGAAAACATATTTTAAAAACAAACTTATGCTCACGTTATGAGAAACTCAAAATATTTGAAAAGCAGCCTTGACATTCGCAGGTCTATATTATATAAAATTTTAAATCATTGAAATAAAATAAAAAATAAAATTGAAGTATTTAATTGAATGCATTCTTTCTACACCGCCGAAAGTTAACAAAAGTGGAATTCATATCAAATGGAAATCCATAGTACCAAAACATATGTATATAAACATATAGTCCTACGATAAGTTCATGAAAGTATATCAACGTGTTGGCTGTTATCCTGCTCCAATCATGGTTTGGCGAGGCACCAAGTTGTCATATTGCTCCATTTTAATGAAAAAACGGTGCAAAGGCTTACCAGAAAAAATCTTTAAGAGTTCGTTTTAAAAGGGTTTAACCAATTTCCCTTTTTAAAATGGATAGCTACCGTACGTACAATAGAACGTTATTTCTGCACAGAAAGCTAAAACCAAACATGAGTTGCTTAAAGTCAATATTCCAGTGGTACGGAAGTCCAGATTTAAATTTTTAAAATTACTGCTTGTACTGGAAACCATAGCCTGCACGATTTACCAACTGAACTGAATTTGGAAAGCTTCATAAAATCATTAACCGAAACAGTGCCAAAAATATCATATAATTTAATCCTTATGCTATATCGGTTTAAATTTGTAAAAGAGTGCACCTGTCCTGGAAAAAGGACAAACAATTATAAGATTAATCCGACCGCAAAAATGGTTCTTTTTTTATTTATGGAACAATTCAAATTTCAAGCACTATTTCTAACAGCAACCGAGCATTAGTTAGAAGTTAGAACAGTGTTTCCCAACCTTCCTTTAGCTATGTATGTCCCACTAGAACCTTTCCAAAATCCACATATCCCTATAACATTACGCAAGTTCAGGAAAATGAGATCTCGGAGATCTTAGTAATCTTAGTTAAATGAACATGATTCCTACGATTTTATGTCAGGATAAAATTTAGAAAACTTCTGTTTCGTGTCCTTTTTTTTAATCCAGACGATTTCTTTTTTTTATCAGCAAAGTCATTTATGTATGCCACTTAATCCGCATTTGATGAATAACGGAGCTGCAACTATATAATTCAATGTTAAGAATACAACATAACGCAAATGCAGTCGGTATATTACACATTACACATATTAAAGGTAGCTAATTAATATCATTATCGTGTTCATTTTTGTTCAGTTCTGCGCATCTATCAAAATTGAGGAAAATAGTAGATCCAGAATGCCCCGGGCTTTTCTTGTTTAATTTCTATAGTTTGTTGTTGTTGTTTCTAATGAAGCTTTTTGTGCTTATTTGTTTCGCGAAAAAAAATATTAATTAAAAGAAAAATATCTGAAATAAAAAAGTAAATAATGGGCATTTTTCTTTTTTGGCACCGAACACAGAGCGGGGCCTAAGCGAATAGACCTCACCCCTCACCCGAATCGATCGTGACATGAGCGCTCCGGTCTATTTGAGAAACACAATTGAGCACTGAACTGTGATATGATTAGAAATCTGTCAAATTATATGAAAATTGTGTAAAGTTGGTCGCGCTCAGCTTATTGCTTAATGTGCTCAGTCACTTTTTTCTAAAAAAGAAATGCAAGTTGAAAGCTCAGAGCACTCCGAGTTAAAAATGTAACATATTTTTTTTGACAGCTTAGTGCCCCTTTCGGGGCTAAAAAACAAAAACCCCTAGTAAGCCCGTGGTTCAAGCCAGTGGTTCCAGCCCGTGGTTCCAGCACCAGTTCTAGTTGCAGCATTCTATTGTGTTCAGGCAGTAAAGCCACAGCTTTTTTTAAAGGGATTTTTAAATAAATTCTATAAGAATAATAATATCCCTTGGATGAATTTTAAACAAGACTTATGCCTGATTCACAATGCGGCGAGACAAAGAGACTTCGACGTGACGAGATCTCTTCGCAGATGTTCTTAATCACGAATTTAAAACAATGAAATAATTCATATTAAAACTATTCTCGTCATCACGTCACGTCATAACTTCAAAAATTGAAAAAAAAAGATGAGACATTATTTTAAGAGAGGAAAACTGTGAAGAGATCACGTCACGTCGACGTCTCGCTTTCTCGTCGCATTGTGAATCAGACATTACTACTTGCCCCTGGGTAACTTTTACTTCGATCACAAACGGAGTGAAGAAAGCTGACTGAAAATATTCAGCCCTATTCTGCTATCCAATCGGATCGAATTTTTCGATTCACGTGAATTAATCACTTTATTTATCACAAATTATTCTTTAAAATCTTCAATTTTTCGATTTCAAAGCTCTACCAATAATTATTTTAAAAGTTCTCGAGAGAATCTAATTGTAAAAATTTATTTTTTATCGCACTTTATATGCTTTTTGGAACATTCGTTTTCCTCCGACGGATAGCAGAATAGGAAAATTCACGTGAACGTTTAGCAGAATAGGGCTGATTTTGTACATGTAACGGCTTTAAATATATTTTTTTCAATTTGACACTCCGAACAAAAGCTCTTGCTTTTCGAAATATAGAAACAAACAATGTGTCTGTATTAGTATAATTATACTTTGTTATTCTACTCAAAACAAGGCGGAACGTTTTGTTTGTTTCATTCCGCATTCTTCAGTTCCCTCGCCGACAAACTTCGATTTTCCCAGGTAGAATTTCTCTCGTGTGTGATGGCACATTTGTTATTAATTTGTTCCTTTTATTGGAAATATTTGCTAGGTATATTTTTATATCCGAAACTTTTGTGGATCAGATTTTAGATTGCAATCAACAAAAAAAAAAACTCTTTAAAATATCTGAACTTCTATAAAACCACACAAATAAAACGAAAAAGTATTAAATACAAAAAAAAAGAAAACCTAACCCTTATGCCACTTTAGAAAACTTCAATTATTAAGTTCATTACGGTACCTAATGCATTATGAAACTTTCTCAAAATATTAAAGTAAATCTAATGGAAGCAATTTAAGTTTTGTGTAAAAATAAAATATAAAACTGGAAAACTAAAATATCACCTGCAGCTATACTACACCTTCACAATTTAGTTCTCTCACGAATTGAGTGTTTTCTTTTCGTTTATTTTTGTATCTTCATTTTCTAAAGAACTTATAGTTTCTGTATCCACATAGTAACATCTATAAGCCGAGCTTGCATTTTATGATGTACATATACACTACACACGTTGCAGCAGCTAAAACTGTTTTGAAAGTTTTAGAAATGCATTATGTAGGTTATGTATATACGATTTACTGTGGAAAATGTTTTTGGCGTGAGTACTTCTGTGAGTGCAGTCTGAAGTCTGAAGCTTTGTTGTGGAAAAGTATATCGAATAAAAAAAAGATTATCTTCTGTCATCACAATATAGAAAGTATTTAGTTTAAAAATAAATTTAAATATTTTGTTAGACATGTTCATATATGTACATACATACATATATGTACATACATTTACTTTCTCAAGAGTCGTTCACTAAATATTTTATATATTTGTATTTAAAATGAATTTAGCTTGAATTCACCACCGGAATTGGAAAGCCAATTAGATAAAAATTCTCTAGGGTTCTCTATTTCATTTTGGCAAGCTCGCAAAATTCCCATTGCTAGGAGCCCAGTTATGTTTTCCGTTCCACAATATGACCCAAAGAATATCTTTCGGGACGCTTCTAATATGACTAAAATTAAAACTCTTTTTAAAAATCATCTTCTAAAAACATAATAATTCAAACCGTTTGGAAAAATATATTTTATTTCATTGTTTGCATTTGCCTTTGAGGCACTTGCATGAATCCTGTCTCCTGATTCTGAATTCTGAAAATAATCAGTAAAACTATCAAGATTTTTCTATATGAAAAAATTAAAAACTAAAGTAAAAATACTCAACTCACTTTGGAGACATCATAAGAGTTAAAAGATCAGTCACTGCATTAGATTTGTTCAAGATGATGGCTTCAGAAGGTCCTTTTGATAAAGCCATTACTTTAATGGCGAAAAATGAATCCGTTTTTTCAAATTCCTTATAAAACTCGGCAGCTTTTTCTGGGGAGAAGCAGATAGTTTTTCTATGAGTTATACGAAATCCATTTAGATTCAGAAACTGCAGTATGTTGTTTTTGTTTGGAAGGAAATCGGATTTTATAATTATTAAAGTATTTTCAACTGCTGACATTTTTTGTTTATTTTATGAAAATAATTGACAAACAAAAATCAGAGAAATCTGGGTTAACGTTTTAAATAAATATTTCGTTGGGTGCTTTATGTTTCCTAAAGCACTCAACGAACGAATAAAGTAAATTCAATAACTTTAATTTTACAAAATTTTTAACATTTCAGAGAATTGAAAATTTTGAAATATCTCCACTTTTATTTTGGACGTTCGAAGCAATACATTGCTCATCTCGAGAAAGAATAAGGATATCGACTTTGGATGATTAAAATTAAAATTATTAAAAAACCTTTTTCGTTGACAGCGTGGTTCGCACTCGGCCTTTTTTAATTTTTTTTTTCTTTTTTTTTTGGTATAATTTTTAAAACTATTAACTGATTTTGACGTAACCTTATACAAAAAACCAAAAAAAGGAATGATCTAAGCTTATTTACATATAACTACGAACAAGTAAAATTGTAGAAGTGTCTGTTGGTATAATGGTTGGTGAATTGAAATATCATGTTGGAGATCTGGGGTCTAATCACAGCCTTTTCTTTTTCTCCAAAAGTATCTCTTTTTATGAAAATTTGTCTCTCATATCTTTGCCATTGGGATTCAGCAAAAAAATGTAGGTCCTCTCCATTCCTGAAAAAAAAATAACAACGCGCACGCAGAAATGGTTGAGTTCATTTTTATTTACAGGTATAAAATAAACAAAAAATTCTTCTAAAAGAAAATCTTATAACCTCATAAAACTTAGTGAAAATGTCTCATTTACTATATGAGAATGAGACTCTATAAAAATATGTAGAAGAGAAGAATATTTCTTTGAGAGGGGGTTGAGTGAGGTTGTGGTGTATCAAACTGATAAATTTGAATTTGACACAAGCTAAAGTTATATAATATAACACATGATTTAAACGTATTTTTTAATGTTAGATTTAATGACACTAAAATCAAGATGATGTGACTGCCCCTAAAGTAACATTTATGCTAAGTTTGTTTAACGGGCCATTATTTTCAAAAGGTTTTCGGTATTATTTATATACCTGCTGTACTTAAAATGTAGTCAAAAGGACTATTCATTTTATTAGGGTAGTTGTACCGTATTGGAATTAATGTTATAAGATTCAGCATTAAAAAAATAACTTAAAAATAATGTGTCATATAATGCTTATATTGTGCCACATAACCTCCCCCCAGCTATCTACCCTCGGGAAAACATACTTAATTTTTTATGAAAATATTGTATACAATAGCCCTATTCTGGCAAAACTTACTGATGCCTCAGGCGAAATTGATATTGTGGGGTGTTCGCAGCACCGTTCACAACTTGTTAGCCTCACAATGAACTATCAACATTGTAATCTCCTTTGAGTAGCTCACAATTCATACATTTGAGTGATTTGACATTCCACATTCACGAACAAAAAATAATTCAATGTGTCCGTTCAACAAAAATTCAGAACTTAACAATCGCAATACAAAATTCACCTTGTTGTGGTGAGTTTTTTGTGAAGTTACTTGTGAGGATTATCTTAGTATACAGAAAATTTTATCGAATCACAACAAACCTCACAAGGAATCAACCTCATAGGATCGATTGCAAAAATAAGCAAAGATGCAAAATGGTAAGCTTAACTTTTGCGAAGTTGAGCTTTATGGAGGTGAGTTCACTTCTGTATGTAGATTTAATGTTTGTTTTGTTTTGATGTTGCGTGTGATAGCAGCGATTTAATATCGCCAATTCACCCGTTACAATAAAAATTGTGTTGGTGCCAAGACTCACGGTTAAGATGTGTAAACAATGGACATCAATTATAGATTTAAATTTGTGACTATTTTTTGGATCCATAAATGAAACTTGGTATCTAGCCTTGTTGGACGCCATATAAAAAATAAAAGTCTGACATCAGCAGCGTACTTAGTTACTTAGTTTTATGACTTTAAGACAAATTATATCATAGTTTTGTCAGTATATCTTTTAAGCAAATTTGTAGAAAATTGCCATACCTAAAGCCTTAATGGTGGTTTTGATACAAATTGATGAATTCAAACTTAATTGTATTACAATTTTGAAATATTAAATAAAAATTTTAAAAATCGACTAATAGAATGTGATGCTACGACTGAAGTACTATAGTTATTGTCAAGGCCGAAGCCAGAAGAAGATATAATTTTTGAAATATATCTCTGCACCTTTAAGGTTGTAAGGGATTGAGAATAATAAAACAAATTTCAGTTATTTTTTATTGACTAGTAATTATAACAAAAATAGGTGTAGGTTAAAAAAAAGTAACAACATAAGATAGACCTGGCCTTCTTTGCTGTATAAATTACGTCGCGTCGTCAGAAATTATTTCAATAAGTGGACAGCTAATCCACAAAGTAGAGTTGCATAAAAAAGTTTTTAATCTTCATCATCAAAAACGTTTTTTCTGCTGTACATGTTGATTCTGGCAAAGTTGACAAACATCTTTCAAGTTTATGGATATTGGGATAAAGATCCTTACTACAGTCTCCAAGAACTGTTATTGTGTTCTTTGAACGCTGTGTTTCTAGTTGTTTATGACATTTCTTGGAACTATGCCAATCGTATTACGAATAGGCTGAATTTGACAAGAATGCCATAGAGCGAGGTGCACTGCCTTTGTCCAATTTATTTCCAAATTTTGTAATGCAGAGAAAATTTTGTTAGCTAAATATTTCTGCCCTTAGTGCTTTCTACATGAAGAAATTTTATCTTTGTGATCAACATACCGAACACAAATTAATATCTGCTCCTTCCATGAAATGTCAGTAGTTTCATCTGCTTAAACTGCAAAGAAATAATAGAACAAAAACAAATGAACAATATTTATAAGAATTCGTTTTGAATAACAGGACTTAAAATATATGCAGCGTTGAAATTAAAAATTCCGGAATATATTTTAAGATTTGAATCGCCACAATTGCTTCACATTTGTAGCTCGAAGTCGGTTACTATACTACTGGTTCTGGCTCATTTTTCAGTTTTATAAACAAGTAAATATATGGAAGGACATTGTGCTCTTAAAAGCTTGCGATAAAGGGTCTGTTTAAAATCGCTTTGTGTTATCTTAATGTTACCTACAACAATGAAAGAGGTTTTAAAATTCTACAGTTCTTATTTCTTTCTTACCAACACGTTCACCCACTCTTCATCAAACTATAAGAGTGTTTTTAGTTTCAAAACTAACTAAGCTTATGTTATGTACATCTTTGTATGTAGCTATTTTTCATGCAAATATTTCATCCCTAACAAGTTTTAACTCTATTTTACAATTGTCGCCTCATACATTTCATTCTTCGAATGAAGAATTCTCAAGCCATTTAACACATTTATCCACTTAAAGGCGTTGCTACACGTAGCACCTTTCTTTTTGTTCTTGTACACGCATTTGCTCCTAAATTAACTACACTATATTCTTACAACCCTGCAATTATTATTCTTCCCCAGGATAATAAATATAACGACACAGCCTGCATAGATTCATAATTATGTAACTATGTATATACCCCCATCAAAGTGCCTAGGTCGTTGCTACCTGAATAATTTCATTGTTTTTCCTACAAAAAGAGTCATTCTTTTGAAAATAAAAGTGTCATCATCACCACGAAAGTCATATGTCCTCTAAGGAAGGAGGCTCTTGCTACAATACTCTTGGCATCTTCGCTAAAACAACTTGCACTTAATTTAGTTTAACAAAAATTCACTTCAATTTACTCGCAATATTATAAAAGAAAAGCCCAACTTTTAAGTAGGAAGCATACGAACTTACGAAGGTATTGTATGTTTTTTTTTGAAAGCTTGTGTACGTGAAGATGGAAGACGCAAGAATTTATTGTTCAGTTTGCTATAAAGCAGATGTAACGTTTACTACGACCCACGCACGACGACGACAACGACGACTACTGACGAGCAATGGATAAAACTTTTAGCGAGAAAGTTTGCACGAGAATTGTTTATAATTGAATGGAAATCCTTGCGATAGATAATTAAAGTCATGCCAGAAAAGTTATAAAGGTGGATGACCCTCAAAAGAAGGTCAACTTTGATAGCAAGCATAATAATTAAAACATCGTCCCTGACTGAAATACACAACGTTTTGTCGTCGTCGTGCGGCTTTCCGGCATTAAATATTTACTGTATGATGAGATTGACATTTGAATATTTGAATTTCTTTGGTTCTAAGCTCACAAGAGGTAGTACACTTCCTCAGACATGTAAGCAAATAATGCTTTCCTGCAAGGATGCCCGAAACGTATCCACATCTCTCCGGCGCCATATCTTTTGTTTGTGAATAAAACAATGGAGATAGTTTTTTTTATCAATGTTTTTTTTTTGTCTACAAAACAATTCCTATGTTATGTGTCAGCAGAGAAGCTCTAGTATGCAGGATGCAATACATCAATTGACCAAGTCCTTTTCTCTAGATGAAAGGAAGTAGAGCTAGTGCTGGTCCGTTTTTTGAAGGAAAAAAAGAAAACTGTGTGTATTATATGTACGGTGACCATCCGTTCATTATAATAATGAACAGTTCTGTATTTGAAGATGATGTTCATTATGAATTATTTGTTACACAAAGACAAATAAACGTTCTGTATTTCAGAACTTGTTCATTATTTATTCTGTATTTCGTACAAATTCTTAAAAACAATAACATACGGAAATACATCAGCCAATTAGAAGACTTAGCACTATTTTAATTGGACTTGTTGATTTATTGATTCAAAAAAGCTTTTAACGGCCTTTAGTCCACATAAATATTTATTAAAGCACAATTCATTGACAAAAAAAATAGACAACTGACTAACTTTGGAAAATGTGTTCAAAAACCTTGTTTATTGTTGTCTTATAGCTTCCTAACTTAGACACAAGAGTAGATTGTCTTAACCGTGAATAATGTAATATTTATTTTTATTAAATAAAGCATATTTTCAACAATTTGAAAATAGTTAAACAGTGTGTCTAAGTAGACAAAAATCTAATAAATACGACTGCTAGTTTTTATTTTGGTCCTGAACGCACTCCATTGGTTTTGACATCATCTGTCAAGTACACGCCAAAAACTATTAAAATTAAAAAAAAAAACATCTGTTGTCTCCTGCCTGTGTTGTTAAAATTGGTAACTTTTACTTAAAATTTTGTATTAAAAGCAAACAAAAATATTGAAATTTATTTTAGTTAACCCTAAATCCTGATGTCACCGAGAATGTAAAATCTATTTTGATAACTAAATACAATAATGAACTCAGTTATTTAGAGTTCAAAGAATATTAAAAAAAAAAACAGAACTTAGTGAATTTAAGTTTTATGCAAACAAGGAATGAATTTCTGTACCTTCTCTTTTTAACTTAAGTTTTTTTTTTTCCGTAGATATTTTTTGATTAAATGGAAAAATTTTAAATTGAATTGAGTTATGTTTCTTTTTTCATTTGTTCATTATTTGCAATTTGAAAATATGGTCACCGTAATTATATGTGTATGTAATAATATATACGTTTGTAGGTTTAGTGGATCACAAAAGGTTAACTTTTTTTTTGTTTATGCAAACAATAGAAATGCTTGTGTATTAGTGATGCATTGCAATAAAAATGGGGTTTCAGTGTGGGGATTTGATGGGATTGGATTTGAAAATTTAATATATTTGGACCTTCAATTTTTCTGTTGTAAGACACTCTCAGCACTAGGGAAGTACATTAAACCATACATATTGACTTTTAGCCGTTGGATTGAAGTTTATATCGAAAGTGAGAGTATGAAAATTTTCTCAAAGTTATATATTGAACAAATCTGAAGACTTTCATGACTGATCCCCAGAGGTTGCTTACTTCTTTTAAAGTGTAGAAAATGTTGTGATTTTATTTTATAAATTCAAATGAAAGTTTTTTCTTTTGTTCACCAATAATGGCGTTGGGATCATTAGTGAGATGCTATCGTACACTTCTTAGAAGCTAGATTTAAATCGATGAATACCTTCTCAAATATCCAAATCCTCTTTGTATAAACAAACCAGACCTAGGGAAAAACTCATTTCTAGGTATTGTAAGCAAAAAATTCCCCTAAAAAATATAATTTGCAGCATAAATGCTGCTAAATATATTTGTGGCGATATTCATCGACTTAAACTTTTCGTCTTAGAAGGGTATGACAGCATATAACTGATAAGCCCAACTGTCGTGCCTTGGCGAAACGTAAAGAAAAAACTTTCAATGGAATTTTACTCAAAAAAAAAAAACAATACATTTCTATTGTTTCGTTCTTCCTCTTCGTATAAACAATTATTTTTTGTTGATACTCGATAGGGACTGCACGTCCCTATTACAGCTTCGTTTTGTTGAGTGTAATAGAAGTCTTAAGTTGTTTTTATGAAAAAATTGCAAAGGCGTACACATTACACATGGCAATCCTGATACAAAAATATACATAATATATCTACTAATTTTTGAGCTTAAGTGGATAAAATCGTATATAGTTGTCTAGAATTGCTATTACCTTCAAATGGGTTGCCTATACTTTCAACCGGGTGCCTATGGCTGGCAACCCTGATTTAATACAAAAATATACCTATACCAAAAACATTTTTAGTGTAAGACTGCTTTTAGACGACTGCAATTTCTATCCGCAATTCTCTTTTGAGTTTCTTTCCGATTGCAGCATCCATTTAAACGCTGCAAATTTTAATACCTGCAATTTTTGTTAAATGAGAAGGAAATAATATCTCGTCACTCTTTACTCCGCTTATGTCTCAAACAATAAGAAAAAGCACAAAGAAGAAAGAGCGATAACTCTGCAATTATTTCAACCTCTGCAACTTTGTCTACCCCGGACACCGCATACGTCCCCCACCTACATGCTTAAAAATTGCGAGGATAATTGCAGCATATTTGCAGCGTTTAAAAGCAGTCTAACTTTGCATTAAATTAGGTTTGCTACTCACTTGCAACAGATTGAAAAAAATAAAAGCAACAATAAGATTTTGATTTTAAGACTTAGCTATGTATTTTTATATTAAATAAGGGTTGCTGTGTATTAGCGCCCCGTTTAACACACAATTTATTAATTTTTTACATATCATCTGCATTCCTTTTGTTACCACTAGTTATTAGGTCGATGCAGAATCTAAATAGAAAGAGATGAACACGAGGTTGTGAACGAAATCTCTACGGTCAATGGTTTGAAGAGACTTTTTTGACATTTCCTTTCCTCGCTTCACACACACAGTAGTGTGTTTTCAACCAAGCTACTTTATACGATTTTTTTTTCTTCGTCTGAAAGGTACAAGAGATTATTAAAGAAATTAAAAGAAAAGGTCAACTTTTTTAGTGCAATAATGAAAACTGTAACTGGCAACTTAATATAAGTTTCGTCATACCGTCCTTTATTCTGTGGGCAGTGGCGGATTTGGGTTTTCTGCCGCCATAGGCCCGGTTGAGTACGCTGGCCCCCTTAATCGCTGCTAAAAAACGCCCAAACATTTTTAACACGCTTTTATTAGGTTGACCTACAATATTATATGTATAAATGTACAAACATATCTAATGGAATCTGTGTACTTAATTTTTTAACAACTTCTAAAAGTCGGATCAACTGGAAAAACTTGCACACGTATCAAGGACCAATGCCAATATAATTATCTCAAAAATAAAATTTGACCATCATCAGAGGAGGGGATGTGGGGGGCGGCGAGCCGGGTATTTTGCACCGGGCGGCTACTACAACTACCTAACTCTTAGAATTCTTTTGACTTTACCATTTACTATCAAAGTGGTGAAAGGAGCTTTTTCAAATAAAAAAATAATACAAAATTATCCTCGGTCTACCATGACTCAACAAAGATTGGCTATAATTTCTATAGAACACAAGGTTTGCGATAGTATGAATTTATTGGAAATTATTAAAAAAAAATTCAGAACAGAAAGTTCGAAGAAAATTATTTTAGTTACTAGGCTGAGTGAAATATTCTTACAAAAATGTTTTGATTACTTTATTTATTTGTTTTTTGTATTTATTTATTTTAAAAGGCTTAATATTAAGATAAAGGTACATAGGTAGATATATTATTTATCATTTAAGATAGCAAGAAAAATATGAGTAAAATGAATTGATTAATTGATTTATGTACCTAATTTATTTATTTTTATCAATCACTTGTGTGTTTTGTGGCTTTACAAAATTATAATTACTGTGATTTATTTGAATAAAATAAGAAAAAATATTATTTTTGTGTTTTTTTATAATTTAAACTGAAGTCGATGCGACAAAGATACATACATGAAAATCGACTTAATATATAATTTTGATGATTTTTATGTCAATACAAAATTACAATAATACAATTCCAACAAAATTACATATACACACGGCTCGTATGTATAAGTAGATAACCTCCTTTTTTAAAAGTTTGCTAAAAATAGCACCATCTCTGCAAAAACATGTTTATAGCTTTTAAGGTGTCATTACAAAGGGCATCAAATATAATTATTGCCCAGGGCGGCGAAAAAGCTGGATCGGGCTTGATTGAACCATCTTCATTAGACTATATTATACATGTGCATTATGCAATTATGAACTCGCAGTTATTCTTTGTTTTCTTTTGAACTTTCATTCTGTATTGCTCGCAATATTATCATTGTTAATAAAAAGCATGGTATTCTCATCGCTTTTGAAATTGAAAGCTTTGCGACTAAAGGAGATAGTTACAAACAAACCATGAAATTCTGAAGAATAAATAAATTTTTTTTTTTTTTTCAAATCCGTAGTACCAGACAGCCTGATATTTGGCGCCACCACAATTTGTCAGCTTGTGACTACACTATCTGTTTTATATGTAAACAAATTTCACTTACGTGGTTTATAATTTATTTCATAAATTCTCAAACTTAATTCATTTATTGCCTACTTTGAGAATCAATTATTTTTCAGCTTCCCAAAGAAACAAAATTAAAAAAAATTGTTTTGTGATTTTTTTTCAATAAGGCTCCTAAAGTGGTGTTCCTTGTTTTTCCAGCTTTTGTTTATGGTTTTTAGTTTCATTAAAGTGTAGGTTTGTATAACTATACGGACTCTTCCAATATTTTAGACTCTTCTTCCTCAAAACTATGTCTTCAGACAATGTTCTTCTATTTACTTCTGAATGTCGTAACAGGTAAATTGATCATAATCTAATGAAATGATGAACCTTTTGGAAGAAAAAGTAATAAATCGTCCTTCCATCCAGAATTTTATTTTTGCAACATGATCATATCCCTCTTTAATTTTGTGAAATACGCAGATTAGAAAATGCTTTAAAAATATATTATTTTAAACTTAAACACAAATTTGCATGTTCGTATATGGTAATCAAGTAAAACGGATTTTATGTTAGTAGGTACTTCTACATATTCCATTGACCTGTGCTGATTTTTTTTATTCTGTATAATGTCATAACCATTTTACCGTAAGGACGAAATATTATCAGAAGTTTTTAAGAGAATAAATTATGGTTGCACAAAATGCAAATGAATATCCTATCTTTAAACACGAATCATGCGTAATAAACTGGACTCGATTAGAATTTTAAAAGGCTTCTCTCCCTTAAATTTTGCAAAAGTTACCGGTTGGTTATTCTGTGGAAATATCTATACAGATAAAGCCATGGAAACTAAAGTTTAGTAGCTAGGTCAGGTACCTACGTTTATTTGACATCTGAGAGATAATTTCTGTGAACATTTCCGGATTCTAAAAAGTAAAGTTATTAAATTGAAACAAAATCCTGGAACATAAAAAAGTTATTCAAGTAGAAAGACGTTGCTTGAAATGGAAATTAAATAAGAACAGTCCGCACGATACGATACTACATGAAAATTTTATGAATTCGTTGAAGTATTTCATATAGAAATGACAGATCCAGAGTGAATAAAGTTTATAATAAAGATAATATAAGATTAGATATAAAAAAGTAGCGACGCATAGGAAATGCTCACTTCAAGTAAATCTTTAGGAAATATTTCGTGGAAAATATTGTTGAAAACAGCAGACCGAAAATATACAGGGTGTCCCGAAATCACCGCCACAGAAGAAAACCATGAGTTCCTGAAATCAATTAAAATCGAAAAACTTAAGAGGTAATTTTCCGTCTTCGCTTCGTTTTCGACTTATAACGGTTTTTATGAACTCATGGTTTTCTTCTGTGGCGGTGATTTCGGGACACCCTGTATATACGCTTATTAATATTGACCTTAGATTATGATTAAATGATGATTTTTAAAATTTTCCCTAAATCGTTTGTATAGATTTTGACCTTACATCATATTTTTTATATCCAAAGTAATTAAAAAAATAAAAACGAAAAAAAAAAAAACACTTGAACAATATTACTAAACAATTTAACAAAAAAAAAGAGAAACAACAAATTATCTACCAAATGTAAAAGGGTATTGTACAATTATTGGAAATAATTTTAATTTATAAATGAAGAATAAAAATGCCAAATTTGAATTGGGAATATAAATGATAAAAATTATTGTGATTTCAAAATTAAAATTAAAATAATATTCAACGACTAAGACGTAGGTAACGAAGGAAATGTATTTTGCAAATCTGTCTGAACCTGTACCTATTTTCTTGAATTAATTATTATTATAAAGTTTCTATACCTGACTTGGTCCAATTTCATTCGACTTTACCCTACAATTCTGTTTGTTCGGATTAATAAGATTCATCTGTCAAATTTCTAAAAGTGAAACTCACAAGCTGTATCATTATTATGTACTTAACCCTTTTTTAACTAACCCAACTTAAATATTGATCCGTTTGAAATAATGAAAGCACTATTATCACGCACTGTCGACAAGTAGGTACAATGCTCAAATGCATCCTTTGCAGAATCAAGTGAGCAAGGTTCACATTTCACAACCATGTGGAAAAAGTTTCAGCATTTTACGACTTTAATCTACAACTATAACTGACAACCGTGCAAAAGTATCTCAAGCGGTAGATTTCTGAATTCTCTTTCCCCCTGATGGTAGTCAGTATTAGACTCGGTTTGTATGAAAATCCTTGTTTTCTTCCAGCGATGCGATGCACAGTAGAAAAAAAATGAATAAGAGCGCAAAAAACACCATCTGTTTACAATGATAAATATTTATTTTTCAAACATCTTACTCCATAAAAATGAAAAAGCAATTGAAAAAAATCAAACTTAAATTGTGGTAGGTATGCAGTGAAATACTCGCAACTTACGAGGGAGATTAACAAACTATTGAAACTTTATTGGGATAATGACCTATACCCTATACTGCGTTGTCATATCAGAAATGAATTGTCATTTTATGCACTGGAATAGTTTGATTAAAAAAATATTAGTTTTCCATAAAATGAAATCGGAACTTTAAAAATGAAACAGGTTCTGAATAAAGATGAAACAATTTTTTATCTAAAAATGCATGCCTGATTTATATTAAGGATGATTTTATAATCGAATAATTTGAAACGATAATAGGTGAGAAAAGGTATATACATAGATAGCAATCGATGGACTTAACAATTTTTTGAATTTTTAACCATAGCGGAACGAATAAAAGTAAAAACATTGTGATTGTGAGTCATCAATCATGGTATATAAAAAATGTACTCTTTTTGGTATATACGGTGGGAAAGAGGTGCGGGCATTCGGTTGGTTTTAAATAGAAAGCAATGTGTGTCTATTTGAACACGTTCAAGTCTGCTTGTGGATTTTGTTTAAAATCGTTTTGGTTACTCTTTGTTTGCGACGACAACGTTGTAACAGACAACGACACGATGCACTAAAAGAAATTATATGAAAACCAACCAAACAGAAGAAAAGTGGTCGTTAAAAGCAACTGTTTGTTATGTGCTCTGTATTTAAAAATTCCTGTATGCAAAATAGAGAAAAATTGTCCAAGGCATAATAAGATATATAAAAAAAACAATTAAATTAACATAATTTCCACCACATACTTCAAACTTCTATTTTCGTTATATGTGAATTTTGTGCTAAAACGCAGTTATTTTATAATCATTTCAGGCATCACACTTAAATTCCCAAATGTTGCGTAGTTTCTGTTCTGACTCAATTAATTCCAATTTCATTCCAATTTAAAACCAATGCGTCTGCCACGCTACACCCTGAATCATTAAAAGTTTTTTTTTTCTTTAATTATCTCTAACTAATCAAAGACATAAAGTGCAAACAAAAATTTTATAAAAATCTTTTAGGTGATTTTCGAGAAGAATAAAGCTTTTCACCTAACATCATGTACGAAAAAACGAAGAGACAAATTTACAGATCGAGGAATATGAGTTAGAGAAGCTTTAAACTTTAAACAAAGATGTTGCCATCTCTTTTTCTCGTTTTGGCCTATGTTTAAAATTTCAAATTAGTTATACCTAAATTAATTGTAAAACTTAGAAGGAAGCGTTCTAATAAAAACGTTTAAGAAAATAGCTTAACTTTGGAGATTTCAACTTTTTTCAAATTACCCATTAAGGCGTCAGTTATAGCTCGTCTCATAGGAGGAAGACTTGGCGTTAAATCCGGTAGTTCTGATTTTTAGCTGAGTTGTTTATGATGTTGGCATCATAAACAAGTTTTCGACCTCGAGCGCCGAACGCATCATGGTCAAAAATCGAAAAAACCGCGAAATGTTCGCGTATTTTATAGTAATTACTGATTTTAACTATTAAGGACTAGTTTTTGATTCTTACTTTGTTCTACGATTTCAAACTCATTAAATATTCTTTAATTTGAGGTATGAATCGTGTCTGTAGACCCAACAGTTTCCAAAATATGAAAAATGAGCAATAATTGCTTAATAACAACAAGTAGTATAAAAAAAACAGAAACAAATTTAGGGTCTTTGGCATAAAATGTATCAAACTACTAGGGCTTGTAGACTGGATCAAAAGAGGAAAAAAATTGTATGGGAGGTGGTGCCTATCTCTCCCCGTTTTGATGGGAGGGGCAATTTTATAAAACAAAAAACTTGAAATATAAAAAGCACCATATATAAATAATGACACAGCCTACAAAAAAATCCTATAGCTTTCCTTAAAGCCAGAAATCCATTCTTGTATTTTTTTTTAATAAAGTTGTTTTAATCAATAGTTTTTGAAAAAAATTGTTTTTTAACACAAAATTAAAAAAACAAGCTAAAATTGCTTTAAAAACGTTTTTGCGTTCTAATATTTTGAGAACATTGATTGATATTGTCTTCGGGCTAATTTTATTATGTGTATACACAATGCCATATTTGATTACTGACATGATTTAAAAAAATAAATTGATAGTTTTTTTTTTAAAGCAAAAAAAAAGTACAAGAAATTACTATAAATCGTTGAAAAATGTTTTTGAATTCGAATATCTCGAAAACAAACAATGCTATCGACTCGTGAATAATTTCATTTTATTCTCAATGTTATAACTAAAAATTGATAACATTTGTTCATAAAATTCAATTGACAGTTTTTTTTTTAAGAAACAAATCTGGCAAAAATACTGTACTTAAATAGTTGAAAAATATAATAGGTACGCCCCAACTTTGGTTTTCACTTGATCGCATACTGAACACCTTATAAGGTTCTTTATGATTTAGAATTAGAAATTTTCTTATAACAAAATAACATCAGGTGTCCACTTTCCAAGTGCACCAATGGAAAGTTAAGAGTGTAAGTCACACCTAGCCTCTTTTTAATATAGTTTTCGGTTGGATTTTGTATAAAGGAGATGACCCATTTTCTTGTGGGGCCTGGGCCTAGCCAGTACATTGATGAGATGACCATTGACCAAACGAAATCTGACGTAAAGTTCGACTTATTTTTTAAATATATCCAAGTCATTCTTGGGGATTCAAAGTTACAAAGTTAAAAGTCAAAGTTAAAGAAATCAGCTTATTTTTTCAAACAATAGCCCATATTTTCCGAAGTATCTCATGTAGGAAAAACATTCTGGTATCAAATGAAAAATTATAATATCTTTAAAATGATAGTAAATTATTTTGTGTAAGCTTAAGTTATTTTGAATTATCTAGATTTATCTAGATTAATTTTGTTTGAGTTACGTTAACAATGGTAACGTTTAATTATGATGTATAAAAAGTCAAATAAATACCTTCTTATAAATTAAACTTAATTCAAAAAGCACTTTTTACCTAAAAAAATGTAATTATTTAATATTTTACTAGGCTTTTTTAAAAATTTGTTAATAATGTACTTAAAGCTAAATATGATTTATCTTAATTTTTAATACTTTTTATCAATACATTAAACTATGATATCTACAAAGAATTAACCACTTTAATCTTCGTTATTATCTATTAGAATACTATCTAAAAATAACGCTAGTTAGATATTTATGAATTCTTGATGACGGGCAAAACCCAAATACCACGGAATGCTCATCACACGAGCGCAACACCCAACAGTTATGGCAAAGTATAATTGTATAAAACGCTGCTGTCGCTATGATCCTGTCTGTTTTATTATCAATGTTCTGTTCCCCACCGGATTGGATGAATAATAAAGTGCGAACAAATTGTTATACAGATAAAACTATAGTTAGGGATATTCTGGTATTGGATTCACTACCCGTAGAAACTTCGGATCTTGAGTATGCTATACCCACAAGAGGACTTTCTCCGGCCCTGTCCATCTAAATATATACATTTTACTAACAAGAGGAAATGTGGGGGGATTTTGAACAGCCCTTAGTTTACTTTACAGTCATCGTCGCCCAATCAAGAAACCAGGACGAACGACTCCCATGCACAAATAATCTGTAAGAGTTCTATAGATGCTTTTATGTGAATTTTTTAAGTTAATTTTTCATGAGTTTTCTTTTTTAAATCACTTAAATGGAAAAGCGGTTCTTGAAAAGACTGTCGAATTTTAAATATTAAAAAATGGAACGCTATTTTTATCGCCCCCAAAATTGATATCAGTGGCATTCTAGGAATTGCTTTAGGTTTCTCTTCTGTGTTCCTCTCTAGGCCATGGTTTTCCTCTTTCGCTAATCCTTTCAAGAACAGACCCCTTGGTGCGTTCTTATAGCATTTGAATATCGGATATAAATCAGAAAAGTTTTTTTTTTCGAAAGCTAAAAGCTGAAAAGTTGAATTATTCAAATATTTGTGCGGAAATTGTTCATGCAAAATGCTTTCCGCATACTTATTTGATATAATTTTATTTTGCCAGTTTTACTACCCCGTTCCTCTATAGCGAAGCGAGTGATTTATCGTCGTCGTCAATTGAATTTTGAAGTCTTTTGTATAAGGAATTTGTGAAAGATGCGGCGGACAAAGTTACTAGCTATCATCAAACCGGCAGCATTCCGCCAATGAAATGAGATTTATTACATATTTAGTTAGTGGGAAGCGACAATGATGATTTGTCAGAATATTTATTCAAGAGGATTTTCATAATATTGAAAGCATATTTTTTTTTTATTCATCGTGAAATGATTTCAGTGTAAAGACGATGCGAATATGACTTATTCTTATTTAGGAATGCTTTTTTAATGTTTTGATTCTTTTTAAGATTCAGTTATTTTTTATTATTGTTATGTACATTTAGGATTGCAAAAGAAGACCAAGCGAAAAGCTTACACGAAACCATAAATTTCTTCCGACATTGTTTTATTTTTTTTGCATAAATTTACTGCATAGTAAAAGCTTTTTAGATAAACGATGCGAGTCCAATAAATATGTAAGGCTTCTTGTATATGTGTGTTTTATTGTTCAATATTATTCTTAAAATATTCGCAATTCATTTTGACTGAAGAAAGAATAATTATATAAAAAATTCTACGCAAAAGAAAAAAAGCTTTATCATTGCCAAAACCCTTTACAAAAATGAGGAAAAATGGAATTATTACAACCTCAGCAACGGCCACTGCATACGTCCCCCACATACGTCCTTAAAAATCGTGAAGAGGTAATTGCAGCGTTTAAAAGCAGTCAATGCAATATAAACATCTGAACTCACTCTAAAAATATGTCATCGGCTAAATACGGTAAGCTAAGTCTACTTTTGCTACTAATGTCGGCAATTATGTATGGAATACAATATCAGGTAAATGTCCGCCTCTGTTTGTCTCACAAATGCGAGCCCTTTTGAGCACATTTTTCATTACATTCTCACACATTTTACGCGGTATTTCATTAATTTCATCACGAATATTTTGTTTGAGTTGCTCAAGCGTTTCTGGTTTGTTTGCATAAACCTTGCTTTTCAGATATCCCCACAAAAAGAAGTCCGGAACAGTCAAATCAGGTGACCGTGGAGGCCAATCAACATCACCATTTCTTGAAATAACTTGTTGTGGAAAGAGGTCTCGCAATAATTCCATTGTAATCCTGGCTGTATGCGATGTGGCACCGTCTTGTTGATACCACATGTAAATCAAGCCCAAAGCATGCAAAATTGTGGCCAAAGTTGTTCTTTAAAGACCAAGCTCTTGAGCACGGCGTCGAATTGAGGTTGATGGATTGTTTTAAACACTTCCTTGAGCAGCAGTAATGTTTTCAGCCGATCTTGCAGTGCGTTCATGCGTTGTGATCCATGCTTGAGCCTATCACCTACAGACCCTCTTTCTTCGAGGGTTTTGTTGGCACGTTGTTTCTCCCAAAAATTTCACGTAACTTTCTCATCGTCACAGTAATCGATGATTGATTTTGATAAAATGTTTTAACAATTAAAACACCTTGTTTTATCGAATATTTTTCCATACCTAATAAATTTGCCACGTGTCTACTTCACGGCTGCCAAATATGAACTGTCAAGACTAATGTTTACCAAAATGGCGGCAAAATAAAAAAGTATACCTTCCCGCCGGACACCCTGTACTAAATTCATTCATAATTCTATTACAATACTATTTCGTGTTTACATACAGAGTTGATGGATATCCTTTCCGATTCATTTATTCTTCCGAATGGAATTATGGTTTCAATATTTCATCGCCAAAGACGCTATGTATGTGTGTGATCAGAAGCTGTATTTATTAAGCCATACATCTTTGGCACTCCCACTCAGTTGTTCATAATTTTGATGGACATTTTATCCAAAGACTTAGTTTTTAATTAGTTTTCCAATGTAGTTCTCTAAAAATTTACCCGATTTGCCATTCCAGCATAGTTGAGGAACATTAGAAATGAAAAAGCTTTATGTATTTATGTATGTACATTGAATGTCAAATTTAAATGTTGAGCAACTTTTCTGAACATAGGTACCAACATCATAACTTTCCTAAAAAGGGTCAAATACATGTGGTTTAAAAAATTATTGTTTTGTATTAAATTTTTGTTTCTATTATATACGCAATTTAATAGGGTTTTTCATATATAGTTTTATGTGACTGTGCAATGATATAATACAAAAAATGTAGTCCGATATTCTAGCTAAATTTTAAGACCTTAATGAACGGATTATTAGAACCGAAGTTATAAGCAAGCCAAACCAAACACAATGTATCTTTACAATTATTATACCGACTACAAATTTAGGTAGGTACATATGAACATTTAGCATTTTTTTTTCCGACGCGAAGCAAATTTGCCACGATTGTGGTTTTTTATTGCACAAACTCCGCCGCCGCCGGCTTTAGAATACTATATTCCTCTCGCCAATTGGTGGTTGAAAGTATTTTAATGCTTTTGTTTTAATCAACTTCCTCGTTGAATTAAATTATTTTTCCGATATTTATTTTCATGTTTTTAGTGTAAAATTTTGAATGATTTAGAAAATTTTTTGCTCTAACACGCCAGTCATTTTTCCTTTAATTATATACCTTAATATTGAAAATCGGATAATTGGATCGAAATGCTTATGCATTTAAGTAAACACAAATCGGATATTTTTCGGATTTCGCAAAAATCATCATCAAAAACATACCCATTTTTTTCCTACGAACATTTCTCCTTTTTTTCTGTCCGTTTTATCATCTTCTTCGTTTTCTGTTTCTTCAAACTAGTAACAACAAAGCATGAACGAAATAATTTTGTTTATTTTGTTTAGTTTGTTTATTTTTTTTATTTTGTTGATTTTGTTTATTTTGTTTATTCCCCTCACGTTTCGCCCCCTTTGTCTACTAGGCGTTTCATATTTTTTTGATTTTTTTATATTGTATGCCTCCGTTTAAACATTTCTAATGTTAAAATATCCAGTTTGCTTCAATGAATCCTAAAAAAAAACCCTTTATTTTCTCGAGTTCTCTAAATTTATTAATCATGAATACTCTGTTTGAGTAAAATAATTTAATTTGTCAAAAAAGGGCAAAAAAGCCTCTGAAAAAAAATTGCTTAAAAAAATTTTAAAACTTGGCCATCAATTCAATAAATACAGTGACCAAAAATAAGAGTCAAAAGTGAAGACTTCAAGTTGCTTTCTTACAACTTTCAAAAAATGAAATAATTCCTACAGAAAAAAATGACTAGTAAAGGGTGTTTTTTTTAGAGGTATAGAACTTTGAAATGGAATGAAACAAAGATATTTTTTTTGAATTCACATAATCTTCTGCCATTAGGTATAATTTAAATATGATTTCTGGCATATGACCGCCACGGCTGGCTCGGATGTAGTCTAATCTGGAGGTCCAATTTTCGATGACTTTTTCCAACATTTGAGGCCGTATATCAGCAATAACGAGACGAATGTTGTCCTCCAAGTGGTCAATCGTTTCGGGTTTATCGGCGTAGACTAGCGACTTCACATACTTCCACAGAAAATAGTCAAGCGGCTTTAAATCGCACGATCTTGGAGGCCAATTCACGGGTCCATAACGTGAAACTATGCGGTTACCAAACGTTTCCTTCAATAAATCAATTCTGGCACAAGCTGTGTGACATGTTGCGCCGTCTTAGAGTCATGGCTGTATAGCGGTCACCATTAACTGTAACGTTCTGGCCAGCATCGTTTTTAAAGAAGTACGGATCAATTATTCCACCAACCCATAAAGCACACCAAATAGTCAGTTTTTGTGAATGAAACGATGTCTCAACATACACTTGAGGATTATCATCACTCCGAATATCAACCAATAATGAGCTTCATCGCTAAACAAAATTCGCTTATGAAAATTGGGATCGACGTCACTTGACAGCTGACAAAATGGCCGCCAGTTAAAATAGTGTTGCCAACTTAAAGTTCTATAACTCTAAAAAAAAGTAAAAAAAGCTTTTACTTTTAAAAAATCATTCGAAAAAAATAATTGCTATATGGGCCAAAGTAAATACTTTATTTTCAGCATTTAATGCAAAATTATGCGTATCATAAAAAGTAAATAAACTTTGAAATTCTCTATAGTAAAAGCATTTACTATGATTTATGCACATCATCCGTGTGGGTTCCAGGACTTACGATAAATAATTTTAAACGTTCTTACGAGTATCGGATGTTTATTTAAAAAGTAACTAAACATAATTTAAATGTATCGTAATGTGTATGATGTGTGACACGTAATGTTCACGGCTTTAGCACTTTTTACCTCTCCGGCCCGTTGCGCTGGCATAGATGTTTACACATCAACAAAACCTGAATAATTTTCAAAATTAAAAGTAGGATTCTTTCATTGAGAAGTATATTGTACTAATCTGTTAAGACCCGTCAAAATCAATTTAATTGTTAAGAAGATAAGCTGCGTAGACTAACTTAAAGGCAAACATTTCAATGACGGTGGGTGTTCTAGTTTCTCATAGCATGCAAATATTCATCTTAATGAGCTTAACAACCTTCAGTTAAATTTGTATAGAGATGTTTTCAAATTGGTGTAGATACATATATATGGACGTATCTTGTACAGATAAGATTTCGCATATTAATAAATTAAAAGAAAAAAATACTTTTAAAACAATGAGTTTTAAATGAATTTTTTTTTTTTTTTAGATTTTTAATATTTCATTTCCAGAATTTGTCTTTTTGACATTTATTTTTCTTGAGCTGGTAGACAGATGTACACAACCATGCATTCCCATATTTTATTTTTTATTTATATTTATGTAGAAAATCTAATTTTATCAGAGTTTTCCTATAACAATATGTATGTATCTATATATGTACATAATGTACGTGTGTTAAAAAGAAAAACAACAATTTAAAACCCAAATTAATTGAATACAATGCTTTTGATTTGAAATTTGTTTTTAATTGACCAAACGATTCGAACAACCTCTATTGGCATAGCAAGCCAATTGTATATTAAATGAACTCAGCTTGGGAATGGACGTTTGATGAAATTGAGCAAATACTATTTATTTGAATGCAGCACACGAAGTGATATAAGCGTTTGGTTTTTTCACATGATATATTTAAATTAGTTTTCATTTCATGACGGCTTTGAAAAAAAAAAACTGTGATTGAGATCGTTTGATTCATGAAAAATAAAAATAAACGCATATTAAGCTATTAAGGAACTTACATATTTATATGATTGGTTGATCGTAAAAGCTATGGAGTCGATTTGTTTAGATTTAGGGAAAACTAGCATGGAAATGTATTTATTATTATTAATAAATAAAAATAAATTCAAGAGAATATCCTAAAGATGATTAAAGTCCAGAGCAAAACGAAATTTTGGACATTATTGCACTTTTATAAAAGTGCAATTCAGTCAAAAAAGATTTTTTAATTTATTACAGTGTTGCAGATTTGTTTTCATGGCAACCTTAAGCAATCGGAGCCGAACGTCTGGGAACGGAAAAAATGTAAGATAGTCCCCTTTCACACGAGGAAACAAGTTGCTGGAGATTTTTTTCTCGTATATTCTTTTAAATTCTTTCACACGAAGAAACAAAATCGTAGAATTTGTCTGGAAATTTCTTTTAAAGTAACTTGGTTGAACACACACTAATGAGTGAAGAGGAATGTCAAAAAAATCTTTAAATCGTTGACCGGAGAGAGTTGTTTTCTGTGCCCTTCTTCTTACCTAAAAACTGAAAGTTGCTGGAAACTCAGTTTCCTCATGTGAATGGGGACATACACCACAAAAGTAATGTTTTTTTTAAGCCCGACGGAAATTTGATGAGAAAACGAATTCGGGGCTAAATGTAGAACTGTAACAGTCGCAAACCCACGGCAGTGATCGAACGAAAATGAGAGAATACAAGAAAAATCTTATGACGCGCTCATAATGGTGGATATCTACTTTTCCTCCAGTTCAGTTCACTTTCGTTAGTAAAAGTTGTCCCGAGCTCAACTCAACTGAAATTTGGTAAAAGAGGAATCATTAAAATGATTGTTTCCTTCACTTCGATGAAAATTCGGAAAGCATAATAAATACAAGTAAAAGCATTTACTTTTGTTTATCCATATGGCCCGATCATATGGATTTGTGTAAATGAACAATGCTGATCAATAATTATAGTAAAAAAATATAGAAGTTCTAATTTGTATTGTTGTATACACTACGCTTTTTATTCACAACTTTTATCGCCAACTAATCTCAATGCGCTAGTTACAGAACACGGGCAGAGTTTATTTTAGTTCTCTGATATCTCGTATATATACGACTTTCTGAACACGCCTAGTTCAAAAAGTCATAATGACGTTTGTTTAACTTCACTAAAAATATTTGGTTAATTTTCCGCATCAGAAAAATCCTTGGGGAATTTTAACCAAATTGTGTAAATCATTTCTCATACAAAATTTGACAGTTCATTAACCAAAGGGTTACATTAACCAAATGGTAAACTTATTCAGTGTTTTACATAATTGCGTGAATACTCTTATACATTGCGTAAATATCCTTATAGGCTTATAAGTTTGCAATGTACCTTTACCAGGCGGAAATGCTTTATTTAGTCTTCACTGGTCTCGTGTTGTCGTTTGAAAAAACTTATTTTACAAAATATTGATGTTATAACATTTAAATTAAAATTTAATCAAATGTTATTTTTCAATCTTATATGTAGCTACTTTTAAAAATTTATTATTTTTTGAAATAGAAAATTATTGCAAGAGTATACTATTCTTCCTATTTTAAAATTTTCGATTTCAAATTAAAGCTTCTACCGCATGAATTATTGTTTAAATACCGAAAAAATAAAAAACGCTTAAAATGACTTCTTTGGCTTGTTTTAAGACATCTTTTTATTCAAAAACCGGCACGAGTACGATAACTTGTTCGCCGAAAATTTATAACGGATTTTTGTAGAGGGGTCAAATAAATACAAAACATTTTTGACTATGGAAGGGGGGCCTATCTCTCCCCGTTTAGGAGGTAGGGGCGATTTTCTAAAAAAGAACGACCTAAATGGAAGGTAAATATTAAAAACAACGGCAAAACTTAAAATGCAAAACAATATCGGTTTTAAAAGCCAAAAGTCTGATCGTTAATCCTACATTTAAATTATATTATTTGTGTCAATAGTTTTCAAAAAAATTGCATAAAAAAACGCATTATTAACCCTCCTTTTGAGAAAAACTTTAAATCTGAAGAATATTAAACCGCTGCTGTTTTGTGGACTTCGTAAAGAGGAGACCATATACCTGGGATGGGATGCGTATTCAAGATGGGGACGAACTAAGCAGTTGTAAAGAGCGTGAATATCGTAAAGATCCTGAAAGAAAGCTTGATGGATGTTCAAAATACACACGCCTATTGAGGCCCCTGTAGTTCTTTATTTCTTAATACCTGTCTTCTGCATAATAGTCTTCTGTCTCTATTAAACAAATGCAAATTTTCATATTATGAAATCCTCTTTTTTTGCAGAAATTAAATGGATATAAATGTTAATCAAGGATAAACATCTAGGAATTTCCACAGCTGTAATTCAATTCTCTACAACTTTTTTACTTGGCAATATCCATAATGACAAAACTTTAATTTGAGAATTTCAAGTATTGAATTTACTATTCACTTAAATTTCGTGTCTTGATGATCATATACATATACTCAAAATAGGTCTTCCGACGACCCTGTCTCGATTGTGTATCTATCTAAGTACATCCTTTCTCTTCTCTTCCAAATAAAATCCCTTTCTTTACCCAGAAGTGAACTCAATCAAATCATTCTATTATTGAAAACTTATTCTCGAATGGTGAACCATAGATAATATAATTTAATGGTACTTCAAATTCTATCCTTTTCATGTTTGAAATGGAACGAATATAATAAATCGATAGTAACCGAAAAATTTTTATTTTTTTTTATCTAAAGTTAGAAAAATGCAAAGGAGTATATTCTCCTCATCCTAGAAAATTGAAATATTAAACATTTCCTTCCACACTCTTGGACAGAATGAGAGCGAATTTCTCCTTCTAAAAAAAACACTCATAAATGTCGAACAAAAGGTTGACTTGAGCTTGAACATAAGAACTTATTGGTTCATTTGGCCTTCTCGTTCTATTGGAACCACCCTTCTTCATCAGCAGTATTTCCAGACATCAGGTGAAATGGGATTTAAAATGAGATTTACACAACCCACAAGATGCAAGTTTTTTTTTGTACTGTCCGTAAAAAACATAACACAAGAATAAGATGTTATGAGAGGCAAAGGAAACAGAAAACTGAAGAACAAAGATTTAGTGCTTATACATTGGCATGGAGAATGTAAGGTTTTAAGTTTTTTTTTTTTATTTAAGATTCCCTTCTTTCTAAACAATATTTCTTCTAGGATTACTAATAAACATGTAAAATATGGCTTTATTTCGACAGTATTTTTTCAACTGAAAATAAACGCGAGGCCAGAAAAGAAAAAAATAAATAGAATTATTGCTCCCTGGGAAAAAAACAAAGAACTTTTGAAGGAGCCTGCCCATAAACCATATCCGAAAAAATGAGCGGAAACCAAAATTGTATACTTACTTAGCTAGCTACAATATCTTATAGCTTCCCTTGAGATACTCAATTAGCAAGGGGTCTGAGGAGTTTGCCAAAAAGAATTGCAGAAGTTCCATTTTATGAGAATTGTTTATAGAAATGATGCGTTGCTTATATCTAATAAAATCGCCAAGGTCTGTGAAAACCAAAAAAAATTAATTAGCTATAACGATAATTTATAACACTTTTTTAAGTTCATTGTTCATGGAGAGATCTTCTTCGGAATCTAGATTTTTTAATTCAAGAAAAAGAATAATTGAGGTGGGCTTCTGGAAGTTTATGTTTATATAAAAACATAAGAGATTTTTATTTGCTTTTGTTCTCAATGGTCTATAAATTTAAATCTTTTTACTTTGCATTTTTTTTTGTTGTTGCAAAAATTGAGCTTTCAATTCGAATTGCCAATAAGATTTTAGAACTCCTGTAAATATCTCAGATTATAAAATAAGTTTAAAATATAAACGTTGGAAATTTCGAAAGAAAAACACTCGTTTTGAAAAATATGATTTATTACCTTGGGATAATTCTGTTCAGTACAGGGTAATGTAGAGATGCGGTCTTGTTTTAATAAAATCTAAAATTCCCAAGAGATTTTGATGATATTTTAGTCATAATAAGATAAGGAATAAGGAAAATATTTCCCATTAATTTTATTAAGAATATATTTTTATTTAAAAAGTATCTACTATTCTTTCTCTTAAAATTAAAATTAAATTTTTCTTGTCCTTTGTCTTTTCTTGGAGAAATTCTTAGTAAGTTATTAGTCTTTACCTGAAGATATCTTATTTTAAAAAAAAAAATAAATTCTATTCTAATACAGTGGGGGCTCTCTATTTATTTTTTCAAAGTTTGCAGGTTTGGTCTCACTGTCTGCGAAAAGCCGAGTTCTTGTGAGCGACGCGAAATTGACTGCCTCTGATTCTCCGGCACACTTTCACAGACAGTGGCGGTGTTTTCGGCAGATCTTGCGTTTAGTTGACGGATGGGTGTTGGTTGATCGTTTACTGAACCAGTGGACTCAAATTTATCCACCACACTAAGAATATTCCTTTCGGTAGGACGATTATGGCGACCGTAAAATGTGCAAAACACTCGTAACGTTGCCCGCACAGAACACCCACTTTTATGAAACAATTTTATAATTTGCACGTATATGTTTAACGCTTTACCAGTCCATAGTGATTTGGCAAAAACATAATGAATAAATAAATGCCAATTCGACAGATGTAGCTTCAAAAATATGCCCGCTATCAACTGTCAAAGTATAAAACTCCCTATTGGAAGACCTTTTATTTATAATATAAAGAGAACAATCGCAATGTTTGGCAAAATTTTAATAGGAAAAAGGACCTATAACCAAAAACGTCTGGTGTAATTTTTGGGAAACTGATTCATTTTTGAAAAAAAAAACATATACACGAATTGTTTACTATTGGAAGGAGGTTTTTCGTTCCCTATTTAGGCGGGAGGTGCAATTTGTTGATGTGTAAACATCTATGCCGGCGGTGGAGTAAACTAAAAACGTTGTAATTTTTGTAGCACATTACGTTGTGCTGTTACATGCTTCGATACTTTGATGTTTATTGGATACATTCAATGTTGGCTACGTTCCTTCGTACCTTAAACTAAATCAAAAGATCGAGTTGAGTTTGGGTTGACATTTGGTTGACAGTTCGAACTTGCCGCGTACTGTGATGTAAAAACAGCACTTGGATATTTAATTTGATGTTTACACATCTTAACCGTGAGACCCGGCTCTCACACTTTTTTAAAAATAAACTTTAATAATAAACTATAATATTTATAAACATTGTCTAATTTTAGACAACTATCCAACTTTGGAAAATGTGTTCAAAAACCGCGTTTATTGTTGTTGCTGCCTAACTTAAACACAAAGAGTAGATTGTCCTAACCGTGAATAATGTGTTATTCATTTTTATTAAATAAAGCATATTTCCATTAATTTGAAAATAGTTAGACAGTGTCTAAGTAGACAAAAATCTAATAAATACGACTGTGAGCGTTCAATCTTAGAAAGGGTAGAGTAAAAGTAAGACCGTTAGAAATCTATGGCTATGTTTACCTCGAAGAATCTTCCTTCTGCAACCTCTTTGCTTTATTCTTTATTTTTTGTTTTTTATTTAAAAAATTCAAAAACCGGTTGTAGTTTGGAAAAAAAAGGAAAAAATAATAAAAATCATAAAATCCGTTATAAGTCGAAAACGAAGCGAAAACGAGAAAATTACCTCTTAAGTTTTTCGACTTGAAATTACCTCAGGAACTCATGGTTTTCTTCTGTGGCAGTGATTTCGGAGCACCCTGTATATTAGCAGCATTGAAAGTAATCAACGTCTACTGTTAAAAGACAAAAGAGGTTAGTTTGTTACTTTCTCATTGGCTGGATTTCACTTTCAGTATGAAAAATAAAACTCAAGTATGTCTTTTTTGTTTGTTATTTTAGGACCGCTTGAATTGTTTGTTCCAAAGTAGCTTTTAAAGACTTTTAAATTTGGCGTTTAGATCCGGCGGTCTCACTTGGCTTCATCAGTTGACTACTGAGGGCCTTATCTCCTATATTTTTTGCAAGATTTTTTATACTTATACCGGTGGGCCATCTATAGGTTATTTTGACACTGACAGATGTTTCCCGCTCGAAATCTTGACAGAAATTCAGTATCATATCTCCGCGGGACAAAATGAGTCGCTTTACGCTTGAACAACGTTGGGAAATATTGAAAACTTATTTCCAAAGTGATTGCTGTGTAGCCCAAACAGTGATCCGTTATCTACAGCCCGAAACCATCAATAAAGTCTTGGAAAATGCGAAACTAGCCGAGGCAGCCACTTGAACTTGAACTTTATATAAATAAAATTATAGAATTTAATACTAAGATATTCCCCCTAATTGTAAATATCTATCTACGCCACAGGTGGGATTTTTATAATCTTCAATTTATGTACTTGAGATCAGTTTCAGAGATGAATTAATTTATTTACCAACTAATAACTAGTTTTATTTCTTGAATTGGATAGAAATGTTCCAACTTTCCAGAAGGAGTAAAAAAATCTAGCAGTTTGGATTTTATTAAATTACCTCCAACACCACCGTACCGATGGTACTCATTATGGATTGCTGGTTTTAGATTGAAATGACAATCTCTTTGATTTCAAAAATCTAATACTAAAATTAGACTTAAAAGTGTTTTGAAAATATCATAAATCTTTGTATTATATTAAATTGTGGTTTCTTATTTGTTTTTGTTTTTCTTATTTGATTAAAAATAAAAAAAAAGTTGTTATTTTCACAAAGTTTTTCTTTTTCGAATTAGTGACACAAAAAGAGGTTATAGACAACCAAAGGATAAACACTTACGTAAAAGTCTGAGAACACTGGTTCCGGTTGCAACATCTTTGGTAGGTATAGCATAGCAGCATATAACCGAAATATTAAAATAATCTCTTTACTTAACTGATCCGGCAGGTAAATATTTTTAGAGCAGACCTGTTAGAGTCACCGTTCATGCCACGTCATCACGTAATCTAATTTATACGATTAAGAGTAAAAGGATTCGATGCCATCAAGGCCTTCGGCTAGGACAGAACCTGCCAAAAAAAACTTCCTTCCTGCGTTGTCAATAAGGTGTTTGACAGTAAAGGAGTGGAAGTGTTTGCGTTGTATATGCTAGTCTTCCTCTTCCGGCAAAATATTAATAAAGTTGTGCAAGTAAATGACAAAACAACAGCAAGAAGAACCGCGGAGGCAAGGAGTGAACAAATCCAAAGAAGGAAATATCGTCACGTCAGGTTAAAGAGATGAGAGATGAAGGTGAAGGTAAAGGTGGAATGGTACGTTGGCCTTTCACATCACATTCGATTGGAATGTTGGGTATGAGATTTACTCCGTATCTATATACGAAGAATTATATAGGAACCTCGGAAGGCAGCATCGGTGGCTCTGTTATTCTAAAGGAGTTTACTCTGAGGTGTTTTGCTGCTGGCTGATGGTGATTTTTTTTTGTTGCTCTGCTTGTGTGTGGCTTGGCAAAAAGAAATTGATATTATTTTCTTGGTGAAATAGGTCGAGTTGGGGGTTCATGTCAGCGTGAAGTTGTGTGCGCCAGCCATACGGGTGTTCGGTTCGGCCTGTATTCGTATAAGGCAACACAATTTACGTGGTTAGGTCTCATTACTTTTCGATGTTTGGCATTGCAAAGATACTTTAGAAAATTATTATTTTGAAATTTGTTCACATAATGTACGGGTATACGGAGCGGAAATAGCTTTTTTCTTTCTGTGCGTAAAATGAAATCTTATGATCTTATGTCACAATCAGGTGCCAGTTGTTTTGAAAATGGTTTTTTGTTTGTAATTATATGATTTTGCTGGTGGTATATATAAACACAAAAATCGATCGATAATATCCTTATGAAAAATTTTCTGGCACAAAATGACTTAATTTAAGATAATTTGGATAAATGTAAACATAAAAAACAACAATATATCGTCATAGTTCAGCCGAGATTCACGATGTCAACATTTTGAATTTGAATTTATTATATTTGAATTTTTTATTGAAGTTTGACTGGCAAGAACGACAAAGACCAACATAAAATCTAAGAAAGCGTTAACAGATTTTGGATTAGATATTTTCAAAAAAAGTTGAATTAAAAACAATTTTCGTTTGATCAATATTACGATTAAAGGCCCATAGACCAGTTTCTTGGGTTGAAAAAATTAGTTCGTTAAACTTTAAGATTGGTATCGGTGCAGAAGAATTTCCGCATTTGATTATAGTCGCTTTTTAATAGAGATAAAAAGTATAAGTCCCAAAAAAGCAGAAATATTTTTGTATCGTCTCTTTGCATAAAATTGGTTGCCTTGACAAATTTAATATTTATAACAAATTTCATGAGTATCTATAATGAATAAGAAGAGTACATTTAGGTCTCCCCTTTTTAAAAGCATCTTTACAAAAAGCCAATACGAAAATTTTAGTGGATATCATGGTTATGCTGTAGACAGTGGCGTAGCGAGGGGGCGGCACTTTGCTTGGGGGTGGCAATTTTTCAAAATATCCGGGCGGCACTTTGCTGAAATTTTTCTAAATACGTTAATGTAAATAGTTTTTGTATATTATCTATATCTTCTTTATTTACTAAAACTATGTTTGAATTGAATCTTTATTTATTTATGTATACCTATCTATGACTTCAATTTAATTAAATTAACAAAATTATGTGTGTAAACTTTACAACAACCAAGGCAATATGATGGTTCCAGTTTTTAAAAAAATTAAAGAACAAATTCAGGAATACAAACAATTATAAAGAATATGCAATGTACATTATGTAATGTATTTTTTTTAAATTGAAGAAAAAAAAAGATTTTAATAGAAAATGAATTACAAACAAAATGTTGTCACGTTTCTTAAGAATTTAAATTCAGATGCCAAATCATTAAATTTAGTAATTCGTAAGTAACTGACAATTGCTGGATTTATTGCTCGGATAATTGTTCGACATTTATCCGCCATGGAGATGGGCAGTGGGCAAGAATTTTATTCAAAATTCTCAAATTTGCAGGTTCATTTACTTCATTGTAGAAAGTTTAGTTTTCACTCGTCATTGTTACCATAGTAAAGGAGCTAGAGCCTATGTTGAGAATTTTTCAAGGCGGCACACTTTACGAAGTTCTTATAACTGGTTACTGGTTGAAAACTTAGACTGACAGTTTGTTCTTTCGAGAAAGTAAAAACAAATCGGACATATGTATAGGTATGTTAAATCTAATCAAAAATAGTTCTGAAAAATTTTAAAGTGTAGGTAATACATGTTTTGCTAAGCAATTGGTGAATCTTTGAAATAGATAATTAGAAGTTTCGATTGCATCTAAGATAAGCTGTGGTAATTTCGTTGAGCTGCAAAAAAAACATGTTAACCGTTTTTAAAAGATAAAACCAGTTTTGAACACTTTAATTTTGATGGGCTGTTATGAAATAAGTTTAAGTTAAAAATAATCCTTGGCCAATATTTCTGTTTCTTCATTTCCTTATGTATAACAATAATAGAAATAAAAAAATATTATAGGTATAATAATTACAATAAGAATAATAATAATTAAAGGCAGTGCGGGTTGATTTTTTTAAAACCGGTTTTATTTTTCAGCAATCATCACCCGATTAGACACTTCTACATATATAATATAAATAAATATAATAAATCTGTGAATAAAAAATTAAATTATAACAAGGTAAGTTAAGTTGCTGTTTCACTTTGATGTTTTTTAAAACAGCAAACAAAATTAAAGGCCCAGAAAAAAATCGCTCGGGGCGGCAAAATTGGCTCTGCCCCGGGCGGCAAAAACCCACGCTACGCCACTGGCTGTAGAGGGTGGAATTCTACGTCGTCGACACGAACATTAACATCTTAGGAATACATTTTTCCTAGCTTACCTTCGATTTTGCTTTTATTATTCTTGGATTAAAAAATAAAGGAACTCCAATGAATAATTTTTATTGCTGTATATCTTATTTTATTTGAACTTGCTGTTTAGTGTAAATATATAAGGTATTCACGGCGGTTCATTAATCTAAAGCATTATGCCATGGATGGGTTCGACAGAAATTAAGAACAAAATATTTGTATATTATTTCCTGGAAAAAGTTGTGAAATAACGGATACAAAGATACATCCAATATAATGGTTTTTATTTTCTCAAAATTGGCCATAATAGTTTTGAAAAAAACTTGAACAATAAATTGTTGGCTAAAATTAAAAATATTTGAAATATTTATGTAGGTTTTTGACGTTTTTTTTTGCGAAAATTGTCTTATTTTTTGGTAATTCTTGTCTTTCTAATAAATAGCTTAATTGATTTTGTTTAAATTGCTCTTTTTGTAACATGTTGGAGGTGATATTAAATTGCGTTTCAGCGTATCTGATAAAATATAAATAGTTATAGATAAAGTACGTATAGTTCTAATAAACTTTGTGAGTAAGTAAATAAAAAGACGAACTAAATTCGTCAGTATCTTCTTAAAGTTTTTGATGTTGATGCAAATGTTGGGCTTTTTTAAAACTTCTCATTAAATATTTTTGAGGAAATACATTTGAAAATATAAGATTCAAATAAGAACACTAAAGCCAAGAAATGAAATGATAAAATAAATGAGAAAAATCATGTAGTAGATGGGTTATTATTTTAAGTGGTAGGGGTGACTCCAGGGTAAAACACTAAAATTCTTCAGACAAGGGCCGACAAGCTTTAGGTAGGAAGGGGGACATAGATCCTTTACCCTCCCCCTCCCAACTAAAGCTTTGAGGCCGATTGCATGACTACATGTTTGTTGTTTTTCTCCTTCTTTAACTGGACCAATTTTTGAACAATCTTAATTTTAAAAATATTCTCTCTCCAATCCCCTACTTATATGTTACCGGTTTATCTGATGCTATGAAAATGTAGAAATCAATTCCACAGCGCGATTGGTGGTTTGCATCAAAAAAATATAAATACAAGATTCCAGCCACTATTTTTGTACTTTTTTAGTTAAAGAAATTTTTAATACATATTAACTAATGCGGAGTTAAAACTGAAGTTAAAAAAAACGGTTTTTAAAAATGTATAAGAATAATTTTTGTTTAAAATCTGCTAATGTTAAAAAAAAACCGCTTGATAAAAATTGATCAAGTCGCTTTCGAAATATTGAATTTTCAAAAAAAAATTGGAAACAATTTAAAAAGATCCAACGTAAAAAATTCGAAACTTTAATACACAGTAATACTTTTTAACCGTTTTCGAGAGAAGCAAACCTCAAAAAAATGGTTCTACGTAAGGTACCATTTTTAACAATTTAGTTTAAAATTTGTTTTTGCCAAACGGTAGCCTATACCTACAATTTAAAATCAACTGAATTTTTTAAATATACCTACATATGAAGATTGACGGACGGAATTAGGAGACCCACTTTTTTCATCGTAATGTCAAGTTTGATCAAAATCTCATCATCAATTTTTGTTACGCATTAATAACCGCCCATATATACTTATGTATAGAGAGTATTTTGTTTAATATGCGACAAAAGGGCTTGTAGCTTGGGAACAAATTTTATCGGAGGGTGGGTCTATTTCCCTATGTTTGGAGGTGGAAGGGAAAAATTTATAAAAATTGACTTGAAATTTAAAAAATCACTCATTTTTTTCCTTTTTTCAAAACTTTTAGTTAAAAAATGAATTTCTCAAAAAATACTAACTAAAATAATAACAGAATAAAAAAGGTATAACATGATGTTGTTAGTGTTGCCGTTGATTTTAAATGATTTTTCTCTATTTCAAGAGGCTTTCTTAGAAAATTTTCCCTTCCACCTCTAAAGAGACCGCCCCTCCTTTCATAAGATTTTTTCTTGTCTATATCCAACCTAAACGCCTTAGCCTTTTGTCGCATCTTAAGCAAAATACCCTGTAAATCGCAAGTAAAAATATAATATATCAAAGTAATTCAGATCTCTTTCATGATAAACTACAAAAATTAATACCTGTTTTTCCCCCGTGGGTCAATAATGTTAACTTGTGAAAAAGGAATTAAAGTAAATACTTTGTGGTGATTGCAAATATATCACTTCTTAATGATGAAATATGTTACATTATAAAACAACGTTTGTTTAATAATAATTTCATTTTTTAAAACTTTGCCAAATATTTTTTATTAAATTAATTATTGAAATATTTCGTTTTTTAATAATTATTATTAAAATTGCCTAAACTTTTCTCAACATTAATTTTAGATGAAAAAGCTAATGTCAATCTTGTTGCAACCTTATCTGTTAAATATGTATCAGATTTTATATACAAATGTCAATTCTCGGACAATAATCTAATACAAGAACTATGTGCAATTTAGATTTTAAGTATTACATAAGGGTTTTATTTTGTAGAATTTTCCCTTAATTAAAAATTATATAACCTCTAGAATCTTTTTCATTATAAAAAACTAAAATTAAAGATGAAAAATAATTCAAATGTAAGACTTTTTTGTGCTTTGATCTACAATAAAGAAAATAATAATAATAATAACTAATAATTTAGTATCTTTTTAAAACGTTTATTTAATACACATTTAAGCTTGGTCATTTCTATCGCTTCTCTTCATCAAATCCAATACTATTAAATATCATTCGAAAAATTCTATCAGAAACAAAACAAGTTATAAAATATTTGTTTGTTTAATAATTGCATTTCAACATTTATACCTACCTACAGTAAATCCTTTCTGAACTCTACTCGTAAATAAAATCTCGAATCTCATGTATATTACTTTCTCCTTTTTCTATTTGTAGATAAATTTTATTTTATGTTCTCCTGAAGCGTACTTCTCCCCTAGAGTGGTCAAATCCATAAGGTATTACTTCACCATCATCTCTTAAATCCTGCCTCACAAACTACAAATTTCACATGAAAACAAGTACATCTCTGTCAATTGTTGTCATCTGCTGGGATAGAATTTCAAGATTTGAAAACTCGTCTTCGAAAACCAATGTTTCAAATTCCAATCAATCGAACTGTAGAAATCGCACGCAGTGCTGAATTAATTTTGCAAACTTTAAGGCGTGCATCGTTACTTCTTAAAGGGCCCATAAGGTTTGCTTTGATTATTTGCCATTATATTTTAATAGGTCGTGATGGTTTAAATATTAAAAAAAATTATTTTTCTGTTCATAAATTGTACATTTATTACATTGCTTTAAACCGCTCAATCAGATAAGGTAAAGGTAAAGTGTATGATGAGCTTTCAAATTATGTTTCCACACTATATTTATTCTGTGAAATAATGTGGAATAACTTTTTAAATTTGTCTTTATCCAGCAAAAGGCCCACAGCTCACACACTGGGGCAATGAATTCAAATGAGCAGAATAAAACGGGCAATTCATTTTTCAAATTAAATCAATATTCTTATAGAGTTCTTATTTATTTCCTTTCGATGACGTCTATTCCGTGTGCGAAGGAATCAAATCAGATTATAATTTAAAAAATTAAAAGTAGTCAAAGTCAGTTCTTAAAAAGTATTGTACCTGTATACAGGATGATTCGCATAAGGTGACAAATAGCTAGAAAAAAAAATAAATCGTATGAGAGGGGTCTATTCCCTCCGCCAGTCGGGGGGCAATTTTCTAAAAAAATGATTTAAAACAGAAAACAAAATATTAAAAACTAGCAATGCCATGCTATACCTTTTTGTAAAGCCAGAAATCTCTTTTTTTTTTTATTTTCGTTTTATTATATTTATTAATTATAAAAAATGCAAGTATTAAAAATGACAAACGCTACAGTTTTGTTTATTTATGTCTACAAAAGCTCTTAGAATTAACTCCGAAAAGAGTTAACTTCCCGTAGCCGAAATGAACTAACTTCCAACCAATTTTTTCAATTGGACTTAATTCATAGATTAAAAGAAATCAAATTTGAAGCGAATCCGTTCCCTCGTCGTAGGTCGATTAGTTTAAGTTCTTACTCAATGTACAGTTGGAATACCGAAAAGCTTCCTCGAAAATCATACCCTATTCTAAGAAATACCTTTTATTTTTTTATTTTAAATTCCGCCTGCCTTGGATAAAACTTAATAATACTTTAAATTCATTTTACAGAAAGTGGAATAAAATGTATAAATAATTTAAATTAACTTACTCTTGATATACCTACATATGTATGTATTTATCTAAAACAACGCTCGTTGTAGTTTCAAATTGCTATAAGGACATCATATTATGTTAATCCGGCACTGAGGTCACATTCACATAAAAACATTGTAACATATTCCTATGGGTATGGAAGACATGAGACTGTCTTCTGTATCAACTTTATTTGCATCAAACAAGTTAGAAAGCAATTTTGTTTGTTTTTTTTTTTTATCACTCCCAATGGCTATCAAAACCACAATCCAAACATTTTTCTTGACATTATTGTTTGGGTAGAGGTTGCCTCTATATGGTCCCTTTGTCCTTCGAAAGTATAAAATGTCAAGTTTTGAGTCAATAGTATTCAATTGGTAAATAATGCACTTCTCATTTTTATCTTATATTCTTTAAAACACACATTATTCATATGTATATAATATAAGGAGGTTAAAATCCCAGTTTTACTATATACAAGACCACATAATAATATATTTTCAACATACATATACATGTATATCTATAATACATTCCTGCATCCGTCTGGAGAATGCGGGCTTCAACTTTAACCATCCGGTAAGAAGAACGAATAAGTCATTTAGAGACTTAGAGTAAAAGTTGATAGCAATGTTTGTCTACTCACTACTCAGTCCTCTTCAAATCTTCAACTATGAATTTATGTATTTTGTATATGTTTTGTTAAAGAATAATATTATGAACAAAAATAAATAATAAGAATGTTTTCTTTGGCTAAAGAAGTTCCTCAAGGAAAATATTTATTTTTTAATACAAAATATTTATGAAATTCTACTTTTCTGAGGAATTTCAATTTGCATTTGATTAATATAAAAAGAAACTTAAACTCTCACTCAACTTGCTTTGAATAAACAAGACAAACTATAATAAAGAGCTAGTTAAGAAAGTTAGTAGGTATAGTCGTATAGATTATATAGAATTTTCAATAAAGGTTCGTATACGGCTGCAGAGAAGTACATATTTATTTTTGTTTTCTTTAAAACTATTAATATTCAAAGAAGAAACTTTGCAAAACTACCTGCAATCTAAGAATATTGAATATTATTTTTGTATTCATTGAGAAATTCTTTGAACTTGGCAGGAAGTATTCTTATGAAATAAAAAAGTTTGTTAGCTTTAACAGAATGGTATATGGTTATTTTGTAACGAAAATTGGATTGACCGCAAGGTGTTGACGATGGGATTCTATATGCAATTCTATGAATTCGTATTTAGTTTTATTTTAATCATCTTGCGATCGCTCCTGCTTCCAGTCAGGTCCGGAGTAACAACTTGTTGAGTTACACACAAGTTGGTTTTGGGGCAAATTATTCTCTCGAATAAATTATTAAATTTATTTGGTCAAACACATAGAGCTGAACTATTTAAAGGTAACAAAAAAATGTCCACGCTTTCTTCATTGACTTTTAGGCAGCATTTGACACTAAAGACCGAGAATCAATAATACTGAAGTTATAAAATAAAGGAGTCTCAAGCTCAACAGAGTGTGGAAAAATTTTACAAATTTTATACAATTCAACAACTTCTACAGTTGACCTTGCAAACAATATCTAATAGAAATTGGATTGAGACAAGGCTGCAGCTTGAGTACTTTACTTTTTGATCTGATCATATCGAGGATATTGAGGAGGTTTTGCAAGGTTGAGCACGAGTTTCAGGTACAGCTGACTTTTTAATCAAACTTGATGTTCGCAGATCGCAAATTACACTATTTTCATTTTTATTTTGTTAGGTTTTAGACAAAAATGCAATCGTTTTGATGTGCATTTTTGCTTGCGTAACAGGTATTTAAAATCTTTATTCAAAAGACTCTTAATCTTATAATAAATTATAATTTGTTATAACAACCACTCAATTGAGTATATTAATAATTTTTTTATTCTCGGGTATTCTGGTTTCTGGTGGTCGAGCGTTTCGCTTGCTCTTTTCAATGGGAAATCCTGGAATCGTGTATACGACTTCTGATGATCTGCGTTTCTATAAAATATTCTTGTTTATTCCGGTGTTCTCGTGAATTATCGTATCGGGTAGCTAGGTCTGTTTGCACTAATCAGCAGGTACTAGCCCCCTGGTAGCTCTCGACATGGCAGGCTTTCGCTCTAGTAGATCAGAAGGAACTACGCCCCTGGTGGCACTATTCAGCAGGTACTAGACCTCTGGTGGCACTCAACACGCTCTACGACTACGCTCTGGTAGATCAATAGTATAAGCCTGCTGGGAAGGGAGGCCTTCGTAAAAAATTGCTAGAAAATCTCGCCTATCTAAGTATCAACTTTCCATGAAACCCCTTACCACTGATGGGTGGAAGCTTCACGAAAGCAGAAAAAGCTAAATGACCGAATCGAAGCTTATCTTGCAGAATTCTATGGTATCTGGGTATCTATGGATGGAGTCCCTTTCCTCCATCCGAGCAGGCCCTCTTGTTATACCTGCGGCAGAAAGTGAATGTGAATTGTTTTATGATAAACGAAAAATATTAAATGGAATTAATTTCTGGTGGCGCCACGTGCTGCTTATGTTGAGTGTGAATTGTATTATGCTATAATACAATTCTCGCTAGCTGCTATGATCTCCGTTTTTATCGGATATATGGAAAAGGTGATGTAGCATGGAACGCTTCGTTACATCGTTTTTAGTTTGTTCATTTTTATTAATAAGTATTATAAAATTAATCTTTAAATTTGTTTTTATTTCTTTTATTAATTAATTATTCAAAAACAATTTGAGACAAGAAACTGAGTTTGGCCCACATACCTTACTGCTCGAAAAATATGTAAATACATTCCGACAGGTAATGGTTTGTGTTTGTACACGTTTGTCTTTTATTTTTTTTTTTTCGTTTTTGTAAGTCCAAATTTTTTAAAATTTATTTTATAAAATTTTTAATTTTTAAAATGTTTTGGACAAAAAAACGGTGTTTGACCATCTCAATATGTCGCTCGAAAAATCTGGAAATACAGTTCGACAGATAGTCGTTTATACACGTCACAATTTTGTAATAAATTAAAAAAAAATATATTTAATTTTTAGAACACATGCAACAGAAATAAATAAATTTTAATTTTGTAACAAACATTTAAAACCAAACTTGTACAAAAGGTTATCTATCGAATTTCATTTATATATTTTTATAATGTTAAAAGTGGTGGCGGTGGTGGAAATACGTTTATAAAAAGATGCTTAGTGTACAAATTATTCTAAATGTTGTACAAAAGATGTATAAACAATTGCCATAACCAGTTCTGCTACACAAGAGTATCTTCCTCATTTAAGCAAAATGTGCATTTTAAATATTCTGTTTGTGTCCTTCGTGTCGCGTTAAGCATAATAAGTTCTATTTAGTATTAGAACCAAGAGCTGTAATATCTAACGGATTTCGGAGGTATCCCAATCGTACGAGCCTCAATTTGGATTCTCTCTAAAAAATTTTAGGACTCATCAATCCCGCTTAACTCTGCCATCTAAAAAAATAAAAAGAAGTAAAATGTAACTGTTCGGCGTTTCCCAAGTAAGCAGGACCGTACCCCTTTTGGCACCTTAGGTTTTCGAGTACAAAATTCCCTGCCTCGATAGAGCTCTTTAAAGGTGTGGTATGGTTATGATAATTGTCGTATATTTAAAACGAAACAAAAACTTCGGGAACACTGACTATAACTTACATACAATAAAAGTTAGAAAATTGAAAAATTTTAAAAAGTAGAATCTTTAATAATGAACAAAAACTTCAACGCCTCTTTTTAAAACAAATATTTTCCTTTTCGGTGGTAGCAATGAATGTTTTACTACTAATCTTGTCATCGACTTTTTTTCTTCATTTGGGGGTTATAATTTTTTGGACATACTTATTATGTACGTGTGTTCTTTTTTCTTTGGACTAATTGACGCAGCCTGGGGGACCGTTTTGATTTGGGGATTAGGTTTTTCTTGAGGAGCACCAGGAGTACGGAGCACGTACATATACTGCACCCTTTTGTCCACTTTGGTGTCATTGTCGGATAAAAATGAGTTCACAAAACTCGTCCCAAAAAGCTGATTATGTCCCGTAATATAATAATGGTTCTATGGGAGGTACCATTTATAAAATGGTTGAAGTGGCTGTCGGTGGAGAACCGACACACTTAGACCAATTGTTGGCCCGTTGTGATATATATTATAAAATCGTAGTCTTTTGAGAAAAATAAGATTTTCGTTTTTTACTAAAAAAAATTTTACGGTAGGTACCGTTATTTTTGGTCTTACAAAAAAAAAAAAAGAAGAAAACGTGTGGGGGAATGGCCAAAAAACGCTAGGTACCAAGTTTAAAAAAAAATCGACCCAACCGTTTAGGATACAGCCGGAAGGACAGACAGACAGACAGAATTGCGAGAGCCCTAACTTGTCATATAATACCTATACATCGCAAGCAAAAAGGGTGAATGACTTTCTATTGGTCATGTTTTCAAATTAAAAGTATTAGGTTGGTTTATGCGGTCAAAAAAGAAGATGAATAAAATATACGAACATAAGATCTAAATAGCAACAATATGAAAATGTATTGGTACTATATGTAGGTACCTACTTTCATTCATAATAATATTATACAAATATTAAAATTTCAGTCATCTGACTTCCTATTGAAAAAAGTTCCACATACGCCACGCCACCGAAAACGAACTCTAACACAATGAGCTTCATACAATTTTTTGTTATATGTTTATTTTTTAAATCATCACAAAGATTCGAAAGCTGAAGAAACTATTAGTATATTGTTTGATAAACAAAAACCGTTTGAAACGTCTAACTTTCTATAGAATCTTGATTATAGACAACGAAACTAATATGGGATTTTATGTTTACTACAAAACAGGTAAAAAAGAATTCTACCAGAGGTTTTATAGAGTAGACTGAGCAAAATTACCGTATACACATATACCTTTCCTTGTTTCAGAAAGCTCTTCATATACATCTACTTCTCCAGCAATAAACTCCATATGCCGACATACCTCTTCAACATTGATGAAATTTTCTAACTATCGTTAGATAACTACTTGAAGATAATGTAATAGAGCTGTGGTGTAAATTCAGTACCTTTTCACTCCTACTATGCCCTTCGCAATCTAAATTTGTTCTTCAACATCGTCAAGAGATAATTTCATTTAAATTACTTGTGTCTCTGGAGTCATACTCCTTTCTAGCTAGCTCGCAGTACCTATACCTTTATATCCTTGGATTCTTGGGTCTCTGCATATTGCATATTCAAAAGTCCTTTAGAAGTTATTATAAGATGTCGTCCTAGAGAAGACAATTCTGTTATGGCGTGAGATATCATAAAATGTATTTTTTGTTCCTGCAACTTTGTTTTTTTTTTTTATTATTTGAATTAAAAGCATGCGACAAAGAATGTACTTAATGGAGTGATAAGATTGCTCAGTTATTCGTGAAGATAAATGGAAGTGTGAATAGACAGTGTGAGGAGGCTGTCGCTGTAGTAGGTATAGTATAGGTCACTGGTTATCTTAATGTCCTTCGAAAGAATGTAATAATATGTATTCAATAATAATGATAAGAACGGTAAATATTTTTTAAGGGTTATGTCATCTATAATAAGTTATGATGTGATCTATATAAATGAAGAACTTTTAAACCACACAAAAAGAAACATGTAATATGAAATAAGATATTTTATTGGAAATGGTTATTAGACTTATACAAAATAACAACGCACGGATGGCAACGAATGGCTATGTTTTTAAACCGACGTTGTTTTTTTATTATTATTTACATCGAAAAATTATTGAAAATAGATATGTACCATACATATTTATTTACAAATTATTAAATATTAAATTTTTGAAAATACTATATTAGAAGTGCACGTACAATAAAAACAGGTTTTGACATCACAAAAATTTGTAACAGGCTGGAATTTACATTTTATTTTTCTCCAAAGTCCCTTAAGTATGAAATAACTTTGACCCTGTCCAAAATTCAGAACTTGAAAAAAAAAACAAAAATTTGTTTCAGTAACTTTTCATATGGAGAGAAAAATTGCCTAACCAAAAACTAACCTACTGTAAGGGTGATAAACTATTAAGAACGTTACCAACAAGATTATCAAAAGGGCTCAGATGAATATGATTCAATTTTTGTGGAATCGAAAAATAGGAGACAAAATGGCCGGACAAATGTACGTTTGCATCAGGGCCTTGTTTCATAACAAAAATAAAATAGACAAGTGTGAAAACTGACAACCACTGTCAAATTATAAAATGTTAAATAATACTTATTTAAGTAAAAGTTATGAAGATTATGAGGTGGAGTGTAATAGAGTTTAAATAATTATTTTAATGCATTAAGTGACTCAAGTCGAAGAATGTATTTTATCGAAAATATGGGGCAAAAAGTATTAGTAAAAAAAATACAACACTTCTTTGCTTTGCTTTCTTTAAAATAACAGTTTTAGCTAAAACTACTTAAGCCGAAAGTTTAAAATATAAAGCTTAAGGTAGAGCTACTTAGCGATATCTTTTTTTGAAAACATTATGCAAAGAAAACTTGTAGCTTTTGCTATTTTCCACAAAAAAAAACATTACTTACAAAAAGCATTAGATTTTGAGAAAAACGTTCGAAAACATTAATCAGTTACAAGCTGAACCCTTCCAAATTTGTTAAACTAAAAAATATTAACTGAAAAAGGAAAAAAAAAAAAAAATATTAAAAAGTGGTTGTCGGGTGTGTGTAGGTGGACTTTAATAAATTTCACATGTCTCGCTTTTGGTTCGATAAATTTTAATTATAAAATTAAAACCTTCAAGGAATCTAAAGTGTGAAGGAATATCAGAAAAAATACACATTTGATGGGTTGGGTAGCGGGCGAGATCACATGCCATGCTTTAAGTTGAAGAGATCTAAATTAAAAAATTTAAAACTTAAGCAAAGTTAATTTAGGAGTTTTCGAATCTAGATATAAGCTTTATACAGAGAAATATTCTTCACACTCACAGATTACGCGTGATTTTTATTCTAGCTATACGACGAAGTCTATTTTAGGGTGAACAAGCTAAATTTTCAAGTATAGGAAAAAACTAGTACACACGAGATGCACCGGCACCGAAAGCATCATGAAAAAGTCAGGGACTGCCGATTTATATAGGTAATGATTTATTTATTATTTTATTTATTTCAAGAAAAAACATTAACAATAGATACAATAAGATAAAATCTTTGAGCAGTATCCCAGTTGAAAACAAAAAAATTTGATAAATAAAACAAAACATAAAAGTCGTATTATGTAAATATTCAGATTACAAGAATTATTCAAAGAAACAATTATTTTGACTTATTAGAAAGAGCAAAAGCTGCTTTGCAAAAAAATTAAAAAAAAGGACGATATAAAATATTTAATGGGAATTACATTAACGTTCACACTTTTTGCCTGAAGACAAAGAATGCTGCGACTGCGACTACAAATTGAAACGTATGTGAAAAGTTAAAAGTTGGTTAAAAGTCGGTGAACTCCTGCAGCACCGACTGCAGCTCCATTTGCAGCTCCATTTGCAGCTACGTTGTGTTGTTTTTGTAATATTGAATTTGTGTGTATTGAATATTTTGAAAGGTATTCTAGCTGCAGTTCCACTTGCAGCTCCGTTTCCATTGTGTTCCAGGCAGTAACTAAACAAAATATTTGGTCCATTCAGTGTGGTAAGAAATTCTTATTTCACCAGAAGATTCTGAAATACAGGGTGTTTCAGAATCTTCTGCTGTTTTTCTTTAAATTCACAAATTGTATGACCTTGCTGATTTCCTTCACGAAAAAAAAAAAAATAAAATACACGACTATTTGCACGAACTTACTCTTATGGTTTCTAAGAGTCTGAATATTTTTATCTGGTTTATTAATTTATTTATGAGAGAATGTTTTTGTAATTTGTTTTAACCAAAATGGTTTAAATGGCAAACTGTTTGTAAAAAAATTACTAAATTAAAAAAAAAAAGTTTTGAGCACGTTTTTGATAAAAATAAGAATTTCGTCTACATTGCTAAAAAATTTCTATGGTAGGTACAGTTATGTTTGGTTCTAAAAAAACATAAAAAAAATGTCAGGGAATCCTAACAATACACCCATTTAGGTCTTTAGGATGCAGTCGAACGGGAAAACAGACACGCAGACAGACGGACAGGATTGAGAAACCAACATTTTTCATCTTCAGGCCCTGATTTAATAACGTTTTTTAAAAAACGTTTATAAAGATATTTGAGAATTTATAAAGTTGCCTCTCTTCGGCTGTATTGGTCGTTTTATCATGATATAGCTTTATTCGTCAATAAATACAAGCCACTTTGTGCCAGCGGCGGCGGCGGTGACAGATGACGGGAATCGCTTGCCACCAAGATTACGGTTGTCTGCATAAACCTTCTTTGAGGTTTCTTAATTTGCTGATCCAAGAATTTGATCCATCTCATGCAAATCATTTTATGTATTACCTACTTCTATTATGGATTAACTTTGACAAGCTTCTATGTTCTTAATTTATTGACTTTGTGTATATTCTTACATTTATTCTAAATGGATTTTGAGAATTTTTAAGAAAAGAGTTCTCATCGGCTTTGTTGGTCGTAATGATGATTAAATGAAAAGAGTATATTTCATTTCCTTTTTCCCAACGTTTCGACGGTGGTTGCCGCCTTCTTCAGGGGTGTCTTTATTTACAAAAAACAAGAACAATTATTATACATAAAACAAAAGTATGGTGTATGTAGCTTACATGCAAGTTAATATAAATAATATTTTTTTAAAGAATTTATCTAAACTTTAAGGAATTTATAATTCTAACAAATTAAAGAATATTATCTTATTACAAAGAACTTTATTTAATATGACTGCTCTCGAGCGCGTCTAAAACAAGAATGTTAACTTCGCGTTATTTCTGTTCTTTTCTACTGTGTTGTCGTCAGTGTTGCCGTTTTGGTTACAGTTTCGGCCATACTGCCATCGTCGACGCCCTCGTCGAGTTCCTTGTCGAATTCTATCCAGGGTTTCATCCTGTCGGCTGCCCATACCGATGAGTAAGGTTTTTGATTCCTCTGAGCAAAAGGCATATCAGCAATTTGATATCTGTCGTGTGGGAGCTTTGCAACCACCACATAAGGTCCTTTGTATTTTGCTTCTAGTTTACGTGAAGACCCAGTTGAATTAACAGCATCATTTTTCGACATTACGAGATCACCTACATTATACTGCTTGGCTTTTCCATACTTGTTATCATGCTGAAATTTCTGTTTGGATTGGATTTTAGTTATGTGTTCCAAACCGTTCGAACGAATACTTTCGAGATTTTGATGTTGTTGATTTAAGTCTATCTGCTGAGCGAGAACATCTGGCCAAGGGTCACGAGGAATATATCCCATCAACATCTGTTGTGCAGTTTTCGCTATGGATTCGTTGTATGTATTATTTATGGCCCATTGCACAGGCTTTACCTTTTGGTCCCATCGATTTTCATCTTCTACGCTTGCAAGTAGAGCTTGAAGGATGGTGCGGTTATACCTTTCCACTTGGCCATTCGCTCTGGGTGTCCTGGTAGCGTTCTGTACGTGGACAATTCCAAAATCTTTAATAAAATTTTCAAACATATTTGATGTGAACGAAGTTCCTCTATCCGATATAACACGTCTGGGTGCTCCAAATGAGTAAAATGTTTCTGTCAGGAAATTTAAAACGGGTTTCGTTTGTGTGCTTGGAAGCGCCTTCATGATTGTATATTTAGTAAATGCATCCACTAGTACTATCAAATACATGTTCCCTTTAGTGGATTTAATGAATGGTCCCAGGTGGTCTATATGGACGGTGTCAAAAGGGATATCTTTCTTTTCAATGAGATGTAATTCTCCACGGGGCTGAACTTTGTTGCTGTTGTAGGCACATTCGACACAAGACTTAATATATTTTTTCACAACCTGTGTCATTCGCGGGAACCAGTATCTGCTTTTCAGGTGATCTAAGGTTTTTCTCTCAGAAAAATGTCCCATCAAGTCGTGGCTATAGCTCAGTACTCGATTACGAACTCCCTTTGGCACATACAATTTCAAATTGTTTTCATCTCGTCTGTAAACTCGACCATTTTTTAGAACGTAATCTTTATGCATTTGCTTCTCTTCATCGTTATACGGTTGTTTCTTGAGACATTGTGCGATTTCAACAATATGTTCGTCTTGAAGTTGCAATGAATATAACCAATCAGAGTCGTCTATACTTATTTTTAACACGTCCATCTCGACAACATCAGGCTCCTTTGCGTCTTCATTAGGATGTCTAGATAAAGTATCTACATGCGGCATAAGCTTTCCAGATCGGTGATTAATTTCATAATCGAACTCAAGCATCTTAAGCCACCACCGAGCGATTCTAGGGACTAATTCTTTCTTACTCATAGCTGTTTTGAGAGCCTCACAATCCGTCACTATCTTGAAATGCTTCCCAAGCAGAAACTGTCGGAATCGATAAGTAGATTCTACGACGGCTAGGGCCTCAAGCTCATAACTATGGAAGAAGCTCTCGTCCTTTGAAGTTTTTCTACTGTAATAAGCCACTGGGCGGAGCGAATTGTTTTCCAGTTGCAGCAAGACTCCTGCTAGGCCATGAGAGCTGGCATCAGTATGGAGTTCATGGTTACTATTCGGATTATAAAGAGCGAGTAATGGCTTGTTGGCAAGACATTTTTTCAAAGTTTTGAATGCATTGTCCTCTCTTAAACCCCATTTGAAAATACAATTCTTTTTCGTTAGATTAGTCAGAGGTAGTGCGATTAGTGAATAATTTTCGATAAATTTCCGAAAATAGCTGGTCAGTCCGATGAACTGTCGGACTTCATGTTCGTTTCCAGGAGTCTCAAATTTTTCTACCGCCATCGTTTTTGTTTTTCCGGGTTGGATTGTTCCGTCTTTAACCAAATGCCCAAGGAACTCTATTTCTCTCTTGAAGAAAACACATTTTCGAAGGTTGAGGGTTAAGTTGGCATCTTTCAATATCTTCAAAAATGTTTCCAATTTTTCTACCCCTTCTTCAAAAGTTTCGGAGGGAATCACTACATCATCCATATAACAAACGATTTTGGTCGGTTTCATCTTTCGGACGATGGTGTTCATTAATTTTTGAAAAATGGAAGGGGCATTAACAAGGCCAAAAGGCATTGATGTAAATTCGTACAAACCGTCGTGAGTTATGAAAGCAGTGTAATGGGTGTGTTCTTTTTTAATCGGAATCTGATAGTATCCAGAGGCTAAATCCAGGACACTGTAGTATTTGTAACCTACTAGGTTGTTCAATTGTTCCTCAATTAATGGCATTGGATAACGGATTTTCTTTGTGATGGAATTTAATTTCCGGTAATCAACGCACATTCTATCCTCGCCATTCTTTTTCTTGACCAAGACCACCGGTGAAGCATAGTCAGATTGTGATTCGATGACGAGTCCACTTTCCATCAGATCAGAGATCATTGTAGTTAGTATCTGTCGTTTAGCATAAGGCACTTTGTACGGTTGATGCACTATTGGATCTTGTTTCACTAGCTCGATTTCCATTTCGATAAGCTTGGTTCGACCCAATTCTTGTTGGTTCATGGCAATGCATTTACGGTATTTATTAAGGAGTTTAACAAGGACAGTTGTTTCTACTTCTTCACCTAATTGAACGTCGGAACCAGATATTGGTCTAAATGAACTAATGTCAAAATCCATTTTATGTACCGTCAAATTATCTCCTTGTTTACTCATACTACACATGGGGTTGTTAAGGACATCCTTTCCGATTAATACCGGTTTCGAGAGACAGTTATCTTCAACCACAACTGCTTGAACCGAAAAGACAGCTTCATCTATTTGTATTTGACATATGATTCTACCAATGGCTTGACAGCTTCCCCCTCCAAACCCATGTAAAGTGGTTTCACATTTTTCCATATTACCGTTTACATCTGTCGCTACTTGTTTAGTGATAATTGTCTTCTCGCTTCCAGAATCCAAAAGAGCTGCATACTTTTTGCCGTATATGAGGACATCTTTATGGTAACAATCTCCATGTTCGTTGTTACAAATCACATTGACGTGATAATTCTTTTCTCTCTTCGTTGCTGGATTTTGGCTGATGTCTCTACTATTGTTCCAATGCCTTTTTCTCGATTGACTACAATTTTTTGCATAATGTCCTAGCTGATTACAATTGTAGCAAGAGATGGAGTTCTTCGGGACTGGTTGACGACTAGGCTGCCATCTGGCATCAGGTTCACTGGTTATAGGCCTAGAGGGTGTTACGAGCCTTGGTGTAATTAAATTGTTTACTTGCCGAGAATTCATACGGATGCCTTGATAACATTTGATTTTTTCAATCAATTCGGCAATATTACCGAAATTTACAGCAGCAAGAGTGGTACTCATTTGAACGTCGTTTAAACCAGTAAGGATGTACTGAATAATGGTCTTATCTGAAAGGTCGATGCTTTTTCCTAAGAGGTTCATCTCAAAGCAGTAGTTCTGTATTGTCTCTGATGGCTTTCTTGTCCTCTTCATCAACTGCTGATGTACATCTACTTCGCTGCAGTGGTGTGGGAAATTCGATTTCAGTCCTGTGGCTAACTGACCCCATGATGTTGAGAGTTCCTGGCATGAATCCCACCAGTGTCTTGCTGGTCCATGCATTCTTGACGAGACCGCCAAAAGCAGCGCCATCTCATCCCAACCATAGATATTCTTCAAATTCTCTACACGGTTTACCCAACATTCAGCTGACATCGAGGTAATGTCTCCAGGTGAGAAGACAGGTAGTGCATCTGCGATTTCTCTGATGGTGCAATTTACTCTTGGTCTTTCAGGAACAGAATCTCTTGATCGTGTGACTGAATCTAGGTGCCTCAACTTCTCGGCTATTTCACGTTCTTTTGCAAAAAGTATTCGTTCCTTTTCAAGAAGGTCTCGTTCGCGTTTTATCAAAGACCATTCTCTGGCCCTCAGTTCCTCGTCAGTTGCCGTACCTGTGTCTGAAATTGTTGTTATATTTTGGTTTTCTTCTTCGATGGTACCAGTATGTCTAGTCTGTTGATTCTCAAGCTCGTTAGAATGCGATAGAGTTTCACTTGTGTCTAATTGTCTATCATAGTCCTTTATCCTTTTAATAAGTATTCTTTTAGAACCACTTATTTGAAGGCCCCTCTTCCTCAGCTCTTCTTGGAGCTGTTTCACGTTCAAATTATCCATTTCGCTTTATCTAGAATCAAATAAACAGCTTTGATTATTTTATACTAATTTAGCTTCCAGTTGCAATCATCACTTAAATGCATCAACAAAACTCTGGTGTAAAACCACTTATTATCTATTAAAATTATCTGAATCTTACTCGATTCCAGTTTTGTACGAAACGAGATTCAGTCACTTCAATTTTATATGTAAAAGTAATGCATTGTAATTGTTGTTGCAACTGGCGACTTAAGAAATTATTTAACCAATAGATATACCAAATACCTGACTAAAAGCAAGAAAATTCAGAGCATATGTATTTCAAAATTTTTCTTTAACGTCTTGTAAACTTCTTTTCAAATACAGGAATTTGAACTCATACTTTGAACAGTATAATTCCAACAACCATTTCATATAGAGATAACAACATGGTTTTTTTTTGTAAACTGAATATCCAAATTCATACCAAGAAACATTCAACAAAATGTTTCTTCTATATTCTTTATTCATTTCAGATAAAGATAACTATAAATGCTTTCTCGTGGACCGAAAACGCACTTACACTGACATTGTTTCTTCCACACTCTTCTTTCCTTTCAGATAAGGATAATCCAATGCTTTTTCGTAGACCGAAAACGCACTCACGCCGACATTTTCATGTCGTACTATAATTATCTCTTTCATCTACTATACATTAACACGATAGTATGCAACACAGACACTTCTCCGCATGTTCATTCTGCTGAGCAACAGAGATAGTATTACTTTTCCATGGACTGAAAATGCAAGCACAAACTGTTTCACAAACAGAAATAACGGCCAGTGTCGCGCCGCTACAAAAAACCCAAAATCTCAAATTAATTCATCATTATGCCTGAATAAAATGCAGTTTTCTAAACCAAAACCACGCTGTTTAAAACTTATCATCATCATTGATATAAAATATCTTTCTAAGCACAATGTTGCTCCAAACATTTACGCTATAAAATATTAACATGATAACCTTACTCACATGTTTTCAAAGGCACTTTAAATCGTTATTATTTTTATTTACAAAGTCACTTGGCTTGAGTATGGCTGGGTCCAATTCCACTTCTGAACTTTAAAGAATTTATCTAAACTTTAAGGAATTTATAATTCTAACAAATTAAAGAATATTATCTTATTACAAAGAACTTTATTTAATATGACTGCTCTCGAGCGCGTCTAAAACAAGAATGTTAACTTCGCGTTATTTCTGTTCTTTTCTACTGTGTTGTCGTCAGTGTTGCCGTTTTGGTTACATTTTAGTTTAAAGACTTAGATAAGTCACTAATGTCAAGTCTTTGATTTGTTATCGGACACTTCATCACTTTATTCTAAATGGTGTAATTTACATTAAAATGATTCGGCCAATTCCACTGGAAGCAATTTCACATAATTATGCGGTATCCTGTACCTATTAAATACAATACACATACTATTATGGATACACCGTCCTAATAAGGCAACATTCTGCAAGTATATAAACACTCTAAATATCTTTGTATAACATTCTCATAACAGATTTTGTAGGGAGAACTGAAATAAGTCCATTTATATTCATAAACCTTAATTAAAGCCTAAAGAAAACACCCCTACACATACACACGATATAACCAATTCAAATAAGGATGTTGAGTGCGCTGATGGTTGATTTAAAAATGATTTTGTAAATGAATTAAAGTTAAGTGCATGTAAATGAATGGATTTTTATTTTGCTTTTTTCTTATAATGCTGCGTAAATATTTTGAAATGGATTCGTCTTTTTTTATCACAAAAAGGAGCTTATTGTTGAAACGAGATGTTTTGATAAAATTTTACTTTGGGAATCAATTTGTTTTTAATTCAACTTTTGAAACATTTGAATAATTTTTAAATTAATGCCATATAGAAGAGAAAAGAGAAACGTAGAACAGACAGATGGAGGGCAGACATTTTTTTCAAGATTTTACTTTTTAGTAATGTTAAGCGTAAATACCTATGTAGAATTGGTTTTATATAAAACGTAAAGAGAATTAAAAAAATTTTGTGTGAATAACTTTTTTAAACACAACTGATACTTTTATAAATATAATTTGAAAAGGCTGTTTTTTTCCATTTTCAGAACACCTATTAAATCATATTTAAAATGATATTTAACCTGTCGAACGTTTTTCTTGAATTTTACCCTTCACAGAATTATTTCTATATTTATTAAGTGTTTTTTTTAGCAAATACAAATAAGGTTCGATACTTATTCTTTTTATTCTCAAACATAAAACACTTAACTTGCATTTGAAAAATCCAGCTTAAAGTTCTTCAGCAACACAAGTCCTGGATATTAAAGAAAAAAAAACATAAATTTCGTAAAAAAGAATCAAAAAACGAAAATACAATCAACTTGGTAAGGATTTGCATGTTTCTTTGGGAATGTGCAAGATTTATGGTATTTTTATTAACGATTTTCTTGTGTGATAAAGTGTCTTCCTTTCTGCTGGCAAGTACTTTGTCACATTTATGTGTACTCTGCATATTAAGAGCAGAGCTGTAAATACATTAAATATAAAAGAGAGCGAAAAATAAAAAAAAAAACTTCTTAAGCTGAGACATAACACAAACAAAAAATATTTTAACAATTCCTTTCAACGTTCAAGCTAAAGTAAATTAACTGAAGGATGAGCTCTTTTACAGTTACGAGTGTATTTAATTTAATTTAATTTAATTTTAATTTCTGAATAAAGTTTATGTTGATGTTTATGTTGTGTATATAAAAATGGAAAATTAAAAACTGCGTTACTCAGATACAAAGAAACTATTTTCTTAGCCATTATTTATTAGCTGTTATTTTAATATAAGTAGGATACTTGGAAACATAGTTCAAATTCAAATTAATCTTATTTACCCATGCAAAATAATATGATGAATGATATTTTTTAGGGAACGGGGATTTTAATTTTTTAAGTGTAGGAAATCACGCTACTACAATGATTTTGAGGAAGGGATCTTGGTGTGTGAGAAGCTTCAACTTCAAATTCAACTCTTTAACTTCATCTTCATACTTTAACTTTAACTTCAACTTCAACTTCAACTTCAACTTCAACTTCAACTTCAACTTCAACTTCAACTTCAACTTCAACTTCAACTTCAACTTCAACTTCAACTTCAACTTCAACTTCAACTTCAACTTCAACTTCAACTTCAACTTCAACTTCAACTTCAACTTCAACTTCAACTTCAACTTCAACTTCAACTTCAACTTCAACTTCAACTTCAACTTCAACTTCAACTTCAACTTCAACTTCAACTTCAACTTCAACTTCAACTTCAACTTCAACTTCAACTTCAACTTCAACTTCAACTTCAACTTCAACTTCAACTTCAACTTCAACTTCAACTTCAACTTCAACTTCAACTTCAACTTCAACTTCAACTTCAACTTCAACTTCAACTTCAACTTCAACTTCTACTTCAACTTCAACTTCAACTTCAACTTCAACTTCAACTTCAACTTCAACTTCAACTTCAACTTCAACTTCAACTTCAACTTCAACTTCAACTTCAACTTCAACTTCAACTTCAACTGCAACTGCAACTGCAACTGCAACTGCAACTGCAACTGCAACTGCAACTGCAACTGCAACTGCAACTGCAACTGCAACTCTTATCGTATAGAATTTTCAATTTGTATACATTAAAAAACACCCTTTATTTTTAAATAATGCTATGTACACTTTGAAGCATAAATATTTTAAACTAATAATCCTTAGGAATTTGGAATATTATCTGTGACTTTAAATGTACATACATATATAGCCCTTTGTTGACTTATATTTTGATTTATAATATTATATTATAAAACTTCTATTAGGTTTCTGTTTCAACCAATTTAATATATATTTTAGAACCAATCAGTTATATGCAAAAATAAATTTAATACATTAATGAATAGGATATGGTTCTAATCACACAAAATTATATTATGCTATCAGATCACACATACTAAAACCAATTATTCTGCTTTTAAACACAATCAATGAATCTCAACTCCTCACATTATTATATACATATATGTACAATGTACATACATAAATATATATGTACAGATATGCAGGTATGTGGAATTATAACATTAACATAGATTGACAGTGGAAATCACCCTTTTTATTTGACCACTAAATAAACAAGCAAACACGCTTAGGTTAATCGTGAACCTTATATTATGTGTAGTTATATAATTTAGTAGGTTTAAGTATATCCTTGATGGAAATTGAGTAATAAAATATTCATTAAAGAGGCAACCCATTTTATCAAATTAAACAAAGAGGCATATTCATTGTATCCATTAAACTGAAAAGCATACTCACCACAAACCTCAAAATAGTAGCTGTAGAAGTGTAGAGCCTCATTACCCACTGGCCTAAAGGACGCCCTCTATTGAGATTATGTTATCGGGGACAAGATTCGTCGAGTATAGTGGTTGCGTCATTTTAACCAACCAAACATTGATCGGTGATTGATTGTGCTATGACATTGAGTGATACTGGGTTATAAGCAACCACGAATGCAGTTGCATTGATGTCAGTGTCATAATTGCTTTGCTTTTAATTCAGCTCTAACCAATGAATAGTTTGAAATGATACAAAGTGCGGAATTTGAACTAAAAAGATCACGAAAAAGGAATAATTAGATTAGTATATTTATGTATATGTAGTTCCTAAAAATTAATTGAGTTATGAAGAAAGTCACGTTCAAATAACTAATTTTAAACTAAAGTTCTGAAAGAATGAAGTTAGAAATTGAATTGAAATTTCAGTGTAAAAGTCATCAGTGTTTAAGAAACGAAACAACAACGAACCACCATAGTGTTCTTCTACCCAGAAGTTATTGTTGTTTCATGTTGGCCAACCCTCCTCCACTTAGCGGTTCTCAGTATATTAGTATTTTTGTTTTTTAATTGAAAATCTACCTTGTTGTTTACAGAGGAAAATTTTACTGTTACTTTCTATTAAAAGTTTTTCGAATACCTACATACATGTAAAAGTGTATAATTCAAGGGGGGGAACTTCAAAGCATTTATGCTATGCTATGTAATAAACAAAACAATCCATGTACGACGGACGTACACAGTTATAAGGAAACGCTACCCTAGGGATTTAAATAATTGCGAGATTTTTGATTTCGTGTTCTTTGACCCTCAACAGAATTTTTGAGTGAGATAATTAATTGACACTGATGTATTTGCAACTCGAGCAAAGTTTACTGGAAAGCAAAATGTTTTACATACTTTTCAAGTCTCGTAAAATCAGTTTTTAACAAACTCATAAAAGAATGCCTTGTAAGAAGAAAACCGAAAATGTTTTAGGAGATAATAGGTACAAATGTGTGCAGTCATTTCCCTTTTCCTTTAAATTGCTTCATGTCAAGGTTGACATTTTTTAAAGAGATTAGTTTAACGAAAGATGATAACTGATAAGTGGCTTTTTTTATCATTAAGAATAAGTTATCTTCTTCGTCTTATCTGGATGTATTTACAGCTTCTCTCTTTCCTGACCATTTCGCTGCGGTATAAGAAGTTGAATCAGTGAATCCCACCGGATTCAAAAAAAAAAAATTCCAGCACTTTTGTACTGCAAATATATTATTTAAATACTGAAAAAAATAAGCTTTTGTGAAAAGTGGAAAATGTGAATGAATATTTAAGTTAAGAAGACTCTTGCGATTTCCATGGCGTCACAATTAAGTTCCAAAAAATTGAACACATTAGTTTCAACGTGAATGACCGCAACTGGTTCCAAAAAAAAACACGACTCTTAAAATATTGAGATTTATTTCATTTGTCTGGTAACGCCAACGCATGGTAATATAAATTAAATTAAATTAAATTATACATTTGTGCACAGACTTGCGAATTAAATTACGAAAACTAAAAATCGTTGTCGCAACAAGAAATAAACATCACTTGTGTTTTTCGCACGAACTTGTTTTTATGTGCGATCACACTGTGGTTTTAAAGTCTTAATAATTTAAAAAAATAAAAACATTTCATCTGATAAAAGAAATTTATTAATTATTATTGGAGCCTATATTTTATGTTACCTGCTAAAAATATAGCCTAATTTAAGGAAGTATTATGTGAGTACATATATATGAACAATATAGCACCGTGCTGTCTTGCACTTCGCTTCGCATACATGCATGGAATTTACAGTTTAGACTGACAAAATAAATTGATGAAAACAATATCTGAAATTGATTTGACACCAACGCAATGTAAACCAAGTGATTTCTTACACAAATCTCAATTTATGAGAAAAAAATTTTAAAAATCGTTTAAGCTGTTTTTTTTTAAAATAATTTTTTACATACATATATAAAATTCATGGATCCATTTTCATCGAATTTTCAAAAAATAATTTTGAAATTTTTTTTAAAAATCCAAAATTTGATTTTTTGAAAATTTTGATATGCAATATTATTCAAACTTATTACGAGCTTTTGTGTAAAAAATTTCATTAAAACTGGTTCAACAGCCACAAAAATGGTTCTATGATAGGTACCATTTTTAAACAATAGACACAATATTTCTTTTTTCAATAATATGGCAGAGCGTTCTAAAATTAGTTCACACAAAAGTTATAATTAAAATCGTAGGAGCCGTTTTTGAGAAAAATTGGATTTTCAATACCGGTTTTTAAACATTTTGTATGAGAGGTACAGTTATTTTTAGTTATAAAAAAAAAGTTGTATAAAATCTGCTAAATAATGTCAAAAAACTGCTAAGTTTTAAGTTAAATTAAAATCGACCAAGTCGTTTTCGAATTATTATAAAGTTCTCATTTGAAACTTTTTTTAAAAATGCAAAAAAAAAATTGTTTGAAAATTTTGGTACACAATATTTTTAAAATTTTTGTAACAGAAGTACATATAAAGAATTGGTCAAAATGAGTTGAATCGTTTTCGAGAAAATCGAAAATAAAATGGTTCTATGGGGAGGTACCATTTATAAACATTTTTCGGAAAATTGTTATTTATGAAATGGTAGCCTTTTTGTAAAAAAATACTGTTTTTTTTTTAAAGTTGTGCGCACGTCTTCGAGAAAAAAAAAAAGAAGATTTTTATTTTTTCCCTTTAAAAAATTGTACGGCAGGACGAAATTCAGTTTTCTCTAAATAAAATATGGATTACGAAAACCACAAGTTTTTTTGAAAGTTTGAAAGAAACAACAATCACTTTGATATGACCTACCAACAAGCTGTAGTTATAGCAATTTTACGACCACCAGGCCGAACATCAGACTTCTTTTGTTGGTGCTTACTGCTTATAGCCTATTATACTCAACTTTAATTTAAAAAAAAAACTTTTCACCTCAACCGAGGATTGAACATAAACCAGCGTCTTCAGAGTCATATACGCACTACGCATTTTGCTATACCGAAATCACACGTTCAGCTTGAGGTCCATCCCAAATTGAATTTTATTGTTTGACAATTTCATTTGAATCAACTCTGGCTAGTAAATCCATACATTAGTTGGTTGTTGCACAAACTAAGGGTTTGTGTAGTTCACGAAAGGACTACTTCAAAAATCAACTCCTGCAAGTGACCTAGTTTTCCATCTCATAACTATATAGTAATAGTTCAATTCATGAAAGAAGTAGAGAGCATTTTGTTTTTTTTTTAAGTTACTACCGTCCGTACTTATATAATTAAATAATGATTATGTTTATTTAAATCAAAGTATTAACGACAAGAAAATTAAGCCTTATTAAATATTTTAATAAATATAAAGTATTATTTAAATCAAAAGACTTCCATTTATTTATTTATTTGTTTGTTTGTTTTTTTGTATATTTATTTTTTTTATTTATTTATTTATTTATTTCTTTTTCTTTTTTGCTTATTTATTTATTTTTCTGTTCACTTATTTATTTATTCAAACATTTTTGTTTTTTTTTTTTTTTATTCACTTACTAACTTATTTATTAAATTACTAACAATTACTGATTATTCATGTGTATGCTTTCTAGTCACTTTATCTTTTATTTCTTTTCATTACATTATTTCAAATTGAAGGTTTTTAAATGCATTTTCCTTCAGGAAAACAATATTACCAAAATGTATAATTTTTAATAGTATTACGATAATGTTTCAGATGTAAGATAAGTAAAATCGTATCTCTGAATTGTAAAATGTGCGGTTACATTACCTTTGAAATTGTTTTGCAAAATAAAATACATCTCTCAAAGACTTCCATTTAATCGACAATGATCATTAAAAAAAATACATCTAATTGTAAAATACACTTAATCTTCAAATAAACTATCATTAAACTACAAATAATTGAATACTGCAATGAAAGCTTTCCGAAATTAAATACTATATAATTCGTATACTCTGTTTTTGAACAATTATTCAAAATTCCAAGAGTGCTACAAAGTTGATTGCCTATTTGCACACAAGCTGAGGTCGAAAATGAATCCTGTTCAAATATAATAATTTTTGCTGCTTGAAAATTGAAATATGCAGGCAGATACGAGTACGAGTAGGTACATTATACCAAACTGTTTACCTAAAGAATGTTTTTCAATTTGCTTAGTAAACCGTATCCTTTTCATTCATCTGATTTTAGACTTTTGGTTTGTCATTTTAATAGGAAACTCTTGACTTTTTTTTATTATTTTTTATGCTCTTAACAAACCACATCAAATAATTTAGACCAAGAATTCTCATTAGAGTCGAGAAAGAGAAGCAAAATTCCTTTATGTTGTTTATATTGTACAAGTATATCCCTGACCAAGTACTTGATAGGACGATGAAAATTAATTAACCCTTAGCAAACCACAACAGAAAACCCTAGTTTTCCCCAAATATACCCATATATATATTATATAAAATATAGAACCCAAATCGCAAAGCATACTTTTGTTAAAATTTAAGCATCTAAACCGAAACAAAGCATCTGAAAACACTCATGCAATTTTAGTTACTGAAAATCAATATCCAACACTTTAGTGCTTCGTTTTAAGCTCAGTATAGTCAGTAGTCAGTAGAATTCTTTCTGACTCAAAGTGAAATATTGATCCTTCGACAAAGCAAATATTTCATTAAATACTCCACTGCCTCTTCCCCGCCCCATCAAGCTACAGCTCCCATTTATTTATGGGTATATAGGTACTTCAGACCTTTTTAAAGGAACATCACAGTCCTTTGCGTGTATTTCAATTTTCAAACAAACTCAGGGCATTGGACAGTCTGGTCCTTAATTAAGCACTATATCTATCACTCATTTCATATTATATATAGGATATAGTGTAAATTCTAGGTGTTTGTAGCGAGACCAATTTGCAAAGAGAAACCAACATGGTTCTGGGATTGGGATTGGGATAAGGATAGGGCATCCAATTTACCTACTGCCTAAACCATCACCCGCTCTATTGAGAGTCGACGACGTATAGGTATAAGGTATTTCGGAATTGGTAGTTGTTCACTAGAGCTTTGAAGTTAAAATTTGGAATTTAAAACACTCACAAGGGAATTCTCATAAATCTCTGACTATACCATACCACTTCCTAGTAAGCAGTGTCCGTTGGTGGTCCTCCGTATACACATAAATACCTTGCAATCGTCGTCGTGTCGTTTCTAGTTGAGAGAGTGTGCCTTGCAGCATCGGAACTTCTAATTACTTCCGAAAAGGGTAACACTTGCTTTGCTTATAGTGTAGTCGTCATAGTTTGTAAGGTACAGAGAATTGGGCAGTTTATTTTCTTTACTGATTTATGAGCTTATATAATATGGACTTCATAATTTAATTCTTTGTGAACGATGTTTTCAAGTTCAGTTCATTTTAAGAGCTGGCTTATTTGATCGTTATCCTTCCTGAGGGATACCAATTAAATTATAGTGAACATGTACATATGTAGCCGAGTGGCAGCACTGCCGCTAGCCATGCTACTCTCTACTCTACAATTCTCTCCTTATCTTGCAATAAGATGACAGAAAATTATCAGCGAGTATTAATCAAGCCGTCAAGTCGTCAAGCCGCGCAGTTGAGCTGCTAATTAAATACTTTACATATTTTATCACATATTTTTTTGTAATAAGAAACAATACTTAATTAAATTTTAAATAATTTTAAATAAAATAATATTTGTTATTTTGACATAGTTTGATTTGGTTCCTACATGTATTAGGCTGTACCTTAATTTCTAATTTTTGAAATTACTTTGTTCCAACTAGTTAATTAGTTCGATTTCATAAAAAAAAAATAAAGAATAAAAATATCTAAATCGGATAAAATTTAGGGGTCGCTAGTCTCTACCGTGGGTTTGAAAACACAGCGAAACAGTCGAATGGTTCTACTGCGAAATATGTTATTAAAATTCAAAACAAATTACAAGTTTCTATTTGGCGAAGTCTCCATGTTGCGTGGATTTGTATGAGTTGGAAAGAAATAGAAATAATATTAATAAAAATTATAAAAATAAAAATTGGAAAATTGTTGAAATATTTGTTTATAATTAATTTATTCTTTAATAATTTTCACAACATCGGATCTTCGGGTTTATTTTTTGACTATTTTTAATCAAAATTATGTGTTGAGAAAATTATTAAAAAATAAATAATTTATAAATGAAATGAATATTTATAGCAATTTTTATTTCATTCTATTTCCTTATAAATCATTCGAATTACAAGTGATGGACTTTGAAGAGGATAAGAAATTCCTAAGATTCAAGAACGTCGCGGGAAGATTGGTTATTTTTATAAAGTAGGTGCTACGAAAAAAGAATAAACGTGTGGATAATTTTTGGCTAATATCACGGTGAAAATGAAGTGCTATTTCTTTCAATATCTGAAGTGCTATTTCTTTCAATATCTGAAGTGGTTGTTTGGATAAAAATACTATATACAAAGTACAAACTGAAACAAACTTGGGGCGGCTTGTTTTTACATTGCTAATCTGAGTGACCGAAATGCAGTTTTGGTTTTGACCCCTGTAATTTATCTTCGACTTCTTAGACATTATCCAGCACCTGCGAAGAACCAATTTAACATTGTTTTCCATTAATAATAATTCACTGGGCTGTGAAATTACTGAAGCATATTGTTGATAGCGAAATTATTAAAGATCGCCTTCATTTTGTAGTTTCTAGAAATGGAATAGTTAAATTTCTCTAAGTTCAAAATTAGAACAGGTAAGGATGAAGCAACTGAGGAAACTGTAAATGGGGAATCTTATGTTAAGTGAGATGTCTAGGATTTGACACGACATCAGTTAATCAGCAAAAGATTGAGTTCGCTTAGACCATAAACAAGCTCTGGCCCAGACATTTTTATTTTTAAATGTTTTACGAAATTCTCAACTAACATCCTAAGAATGATAATTCACTTTAAGCAACGGCTGGACTTCACTATGCTAGATGCAATTCTGTCAAAAGCTATTCACTCCCTTAAGTCTGGGAGCCAGCGTCATTATTTCTTAAGTCTTTAAAGTTCTCCATATTTATTGCAAAGATCGGTTCTTTAATTATTTTAATTTTTTTTTACTAAATTTTTTTAATATTTTATTTATTTGGCCATTTTTGAAAACGTAAATTTGATAGTCAAATGATCGTAAATTTTTTGGGGTTTGTCGTCCTGTTAGCACAAAATTTGTTTGATCAACGTTTGACCTTTAAGAACATTTTTTACTGTAGAGTTGCGCCACAAATTATATTATCGAACATATGACTTTATGAAACTGCGTTATCAAAAACACTGGTCTATAAAGCGCCTGGAGTTATGGGCACCAAACGTTGATTTTTTAGAATTCAGTGATTTGTGGATTAATTAATTAATTGCTCCAAATGCGACAATTCTGTTTACTGACAGATCCATTTTAACCAAAAGAATTAAGAATTAAGAATATATTTCAACATTTGGTAAACGTTGCTCCGGAGGCGTTAGTCTATTCACTATTAGGGTATCATGCAACGTGCGTCGTCGCGTCGTAAGTTTACAAATTGTCTAAAATGATAAGTGTACACAAAAATTTGCATGAACGCCCTTTTTAATTCATTTCGTTAAATGCTGTTCAAATGAATCAGCTGTTCGTTAAACGTCAAATATTAAATTTCAAAATATGTATACAAATATGGGTGTTAAGATTACGAAGTTATTTTTGAGTGGCGAACCTCTCCCAGGCCAACTTGAAATCGGAGCCGAATATCTCAGAACGGAAATATGTGTAAGACGGGAATTAGAAGAGAAAACGTGTTCGGGGCTAAATTTAGAATTGTAATTATCACAAACTCACGGCAGTGATCGAACGATAAAATGAGCGATTACAAGAAAAATCATATGGCGCGCCAATATTGGTGGATATCTACGTTTCCTTCAGTTTAATTCACTTTCGTTTTCTTTAGTAAAAGTTGTCCCAAGCTTAAGTCAACTTAAATTTGGTGAAAGAAGAATCATTAAAATAAATGTTTCTTTTCACTTCCATGAAAATTCGGAAAGCATATAACAAATACAAGTAAAAGCAATTACTTTCATTTATCCATATGACCATTATATGGATTTGTGTAAAAAACAATGCTGTTCAATAATAGTCAGAAAATGTAGACGTCTTAATTTTTTTTTTTTTTTGCATAAACTAGGTTTTTATTCACAACTTTTATCGCCAACTAATCTCAATGCGAGCAGAGTTTATTTTAGTTCTCTGAGATACCTAATATATCTTATTTCTGAACACGTCTAATTCTAAAAGTCACAATGACGTTTAGTTAAGTTCACCAAAAATATTTTGTTAATATTCCGCAGCAAAATCTTTGGGGAATTTTAACCAATTTTTGTGTAAATCAATTCTCATAAAAAATTTGAAATTCTGGAAATAAACTTGTTAAATTATCAATTTCGCTCATCGAAAGAAAAGCTTTGTGTTCCGTTATTTTTGTGTTAAAATTTTCATTTTGCATATAGCATAGCATTTTTTCCTCAAGAACATGACAGGTTTTAGAAAGAATGACTTTGAATGAAAAATTATCAAAGTAGGTCAATATGCAGATACATATTAATATTAATTAATTTCAAACAAAGGAACATCCTTTTGATTTTAAAAGTTTAACTGTACTTCTTTATGATGAATTCTTGCTCCTCTGACTATCATCACATGAACCGATATTTTACGAACTTTGCAGATGTGGCAAGACAAAGAGCTCCATGAAAAATAAAAAGAGAAATGGTTGCATTTAATTTAGAGCAATGAACCTTATGAATGTTTGGGGGCAGACAGATAGATATATGTATAATATATTTATATGCAGCAATTTTACCAACTATACGTTTAGCTCTCATCCTTTTGCTCATAAAAATGCCAACCGAGGGAAGCTTGCCAAATTGGTTAAATTGATTTGCAGCAAGCCAAGTCTGGTGTTCTTCTACTTTATTATATTTGGCTCCCGTGGGATAGGTACTAAATTTTCGATTTAAATGCACGTAGAAGCATAAAATTTGCTATTATGATGTGCAATTTGGAGAAGATTGCTGTCATAACTTCAGTTCAACTATATTTTGCTGATTTTTATTAGTTATATAAGTGTTGGCGGCCGTGGCGGTAAAGACAAAGAGAAGCCTGCAATAATTTGTATGATGTTTATGGTGGCAAAATAATATCAATTGAGTGAAAAACTGCTAGAGTGAGAGGTACTATATACCTTACCTATAATGATTGAAATGTTTTCTTTTATCGTAATAGATGTTGGGAATAAATTTAAGTCAAAAAGTATTCACAGATATTATCGTCTTAGAAAAGAGAAACTTTTATTTATGTTATCTTCAACTTGAATACTTTATTGGGGTTTTATTTTTCTCTAGAAATCCAAATAAACCGATTTTGTAAAGGCGAAATCGATTTGATCGCCATGTTGCATGCCTGATGCACTTCAAGTGACCTCAACTCCAGAATGTGTTTAAAAGATGTTAAAACATGTTTTGTATGATAAAATATTTGTACGAATTAGCATTAAAAAAAATTCCATTTAACAATAATGTACAGCTAATAGAACCAGTTTTTTTAATTTGCAACTATCTCATTATCTATTCAACTGATTTAAATTAATTTTTTAGACAAGAACTTTATATAAATTCAAATAATATTTATCAAATTAAAAAAAAAATATATTTTGGATTTTTAAAAAATTTCCAAATTATTTGTTTCGAAATTAAGTTTTTACCTCTGCATTAATAAAAACCATAAAATACCAATTTTTTTTTCTTAAAAATGTTTACAAAACTTTGAACGGATTAATAAATAATTTTTCTTAAAAAACCGTTCAAATGGTTTTTAATTTTTGTTTGTCTCATGAATTTAAATTTGATATAAAAATCAGATGGTGTATATCGTGTAAAAACAATTAGTTCAATTTCTTAGAGCCAATCATGAATATGTGAAAAACGTTGTTTTATTGTTCTTTGTTGTGTAATCACATAGGTAATACTAAATACCTTATATTTAACTATGTTTATGGGAGGTTGCATAAAATGTAGTCTTACAATATATTCGGACTTAAAAAAAAACAACTACTAAACAATAATCAATTATCAAACAATAATCAACTGCTTACAATGTTGTTCCAGTATTAACCTTGAATCATGCTAGCGTATCCAATAATTATATTGCTCACCTTATCCGGTAAGTTTTATAAGTTCTCATTATGGTCATAATTATAAATCACCATAAATTCTATCTATTTGGTATAACATACCTACCACCACTTTCTTTGAATGGGCTAACTAATTTAAAAAAAAAGAAGAAAACCAAGTTTCCACCCTCGTGATGGCATAATCAAGCCACACAGGACGAGTGTAAATCTACCACTATTCCGTCTATGTATCTACATTGAACATTCGAACACATTATCCTTGGTATATCTACTACACACATATGTATATACTTAGGTTGTAGGTTTACCATCATATAGGAGGAAGTTTCATAATTTAAGCCAGGTGAACTGAAGTGCGGTTACCTGAATGTACATATCAGATGGGATAATGGAAGCATCACAAAAAGTGCATATTCTCTGAAGGGCTGTCTCTGGCTGGTATGATATGTTCCAGACTCACATGATTACATATTTTGAAATCCATCAACAGTTCGTGCTCCAAATACAAAATGTGGCTGGCAATGATATATAAATAAATGTATTCTGGGTTTATTATAGAGGGCATGTGTTTATACTTTTTGCGTCACGCTTAATGGCATAATGGTTCCGTCATTTATTAAGCCGTAATTTAATTAGCTTTTAAAACTTTATGAGATCAAAAATATGAACTACAGTAACACAACCTTGGGCGAAAGAATTGCTTTTATCTTTGTTTATTATGCCTACTTCGCAAAGTACTTTTAAAAAGTCCACAAATTAACTGTGGCCTTATAATCAATCCTGATGGTCCAGAGGTCCACAGTAAACTGGATCAATATTCTCTAATTTTAAAATTACTTTTATTAAAAAAAAATATTTTGGATAGTTTTGGCTTTGTTTGCATAATTATAATTTAAAATAAAAAGCACGACTGGGTCGTACGCTGCGGTTTTAAAGTCTCAATAATTTTAAAAACTTTTCATCTGTTGAAAGAAATTTATTTGTTATTGGAGCCTATATTTTATGCCACCTGCTAAAATATAGCCTAGTTTGAGGAAGTATTATGTGAGTACATAAATATGAACAATATAGCACCAATAGCACAACAATACCTATGCTATCTTGTTCTTCGCACATATGCATGGAATATGAAATTAGATCCCAAAATTAATGCTGTGGTCATTATTATTTCACTAGGACTTTATTTAATTATGAAATAAGACCTTAAAAATGCAATAACACCCCAAAATATGAGAATTTTCGTTCTTGTTGTTGCTTTGCATGCATAGCTTTGGGGCCTTATTTTGCGGGGCCAAGATTTTCATGTGAAATTTTAACGCACCAATATGAGTCAAAAGTCCAAAATATATATGTGCGCCTGTGGACTTATGATCAATGAACCACTGAGTCACTGGGCCTTTCTGCCAAGACGTTCAAAGTGGCGGGCGTTGACTTAGTTATAGTAGTACACATCTGCAAAAATATGCGGTTGGGGGAAAGCATGCCCGAAGAGTACATACATAATGTGTGCTGTGCATTCGCATTTGAAACCATATATCGTATTTCTTGCGACTAAAAAATCGTGTGATTGTAAAAGATGTGTAAACATCTATGACGGTGATAGGGTAACCTAAAAACGTGAAAATTTCTGTAGCACATTACGTTGTGCTGTTACACGTTACGATACATTGATGTACATATATTGGATACGTTCAATATTGGGTACGTTCTATCGTATAGCTCAAACTAAATCGAAGGTTCGAGTTGAGTTTGGGTTGGAATTCGGTTGAAAGTTTGAATTCGCGTTCTGTGATGTAAAACCAGCGCTTGAACATTTTATTTGATGTTTACACATCTTAACAGTGAGTCCCGCCACTAACAATTTTTTTTTTTTTGTTCCGACTATAGTTTTTTACTTTTGGAAACTTTAATCGCAGGTGTGTGTGCAAACATGTATTTGCATGTAAGACTGCTTTTAGACGACTGCAATTTTTAACGGGGTTTCTCTTTTGAGTTTCTTTCGGATTGCAGCATCAATTTAAACGCTACAAATTTTAATAGCTGCAATTTTTGTTAAATGAGAAGGAAACATCTCTTCATACTCTTTACTCCGCTTATGTCTCAAACAATAAGAAAAAGCACAAAGAAGGAACAGCGATAACTCTGCAATTATTTCAACCCCTGCAACTTTGTTTACCCCGGCCACCACATACGCCCCTCGCCTACGTGCTTAAAAATTGCAGGGGCTAATTGCAGCTTTTAAAAGCAGTCTAATTGATTTTAATTTGAGTTGTGTCGCCAGATAAACGCAACAAATTTCAGTCTTTTAAGCTTTAAACTTTTTCGGTATTATGATGGGCGGCCATTAACATTAAAACCCATTTGTTCCATTTTTGCTAGTGAATATTCTTATGTTTCTGAAATAAATATCTAAATCCATAAGAATTAAGTTAATAAAAATAAACAAATGCATTAACTTTTGAACAAATATTTTTTCACTTTTGTCGAAAGATAGTACCTATTTAATTTACACTTTTAAATATCTGTCAGAAGTCGCGGATCTATTAAAAAATTTTCAAAAGCATGATGTCACTGTCTCACACTGCACTGCCCTTCTGTTTTCGGTGCCTAGAAAAAAAAAAAAGTCATAGCACAACAAAGTTATACATTTCAATGTTATGCCCTTAAGTCAACTTAACGACACTCTATCTCGGATGCATTGTTGTTTGCCCCAGAAACGGGACGAGATTTGTTTGTTTTCTTCTTTGTTCACCTTGCAGATAACTGCCGTCTCGTTGAACTTGTGCATACAAAGTTTTCACCAGATTGTACCTGAAATGCAAGTACAAATCCTTCACTTCTAGATCATAAATCTCTGCCAAACGGTGATGGTGCGGCACAGCGGCGGCGGTGGCGGCGACGCGGCGGGGTTGGGGTGGAATAAATTCGTTCTAAATTCTTATGAAAGCTTGTCCTGATGAGAGGTAAGAAATTTATGAATGCACTTGGCATCTGGCAGAAATATCTATGATTGCGATGTGAAGTAAAAATTCTAGTTTACCTTGCATTTCTAATCGCGAGTTCATATTTGTGTGTTATTATTGTGTAGGTACCTAACATATATTTTTTTCTTGCGATACCTACATTTATTCATATATATGTATATGTATAGGTAAGGTACTATAAGGACAATTTATGCATTCGTAGAAAAAAAAAACGAACTTATATGGAAGTTGGGATTTCAATCAAATATTGGGTGTTTACTTATACAGTTTATCTATCTTTTAAATATACCTTCGCAATTTTCGAGTATATATGCACCTACTTTCGAAAGATTTAAAGCAAAAAAAAAGATTTTTAATAATGTGAGTGGTTATTTGAAAACGGATAGGGAAGGACGGCAGGTACTATCAAAAGTATAGAATAATTTCTTTTGACATGTAATGAACAATTTCTTACTTTTGAATTTTCTTAACGTATTAAAATCATATTAATAAACATGAGTTAGCAACGAGTTATATTTAAGTTTAAGATTAAATACAAACACTCCTATCAATTACATATGCTTACTTATTTTCTAATTCATTAATAAAATAAAACGTTGATCAAGATTGATTCTAATAGGTACCTACTATTAATTAAAAGTTAACAATCAACTACTTCACGTTAACTAGCAAATTTTATCGAAAAGTTAAAAGTTAGTGAACTTTTGAAGCACCGACTGCAGTTGCGTTGTGTTGTGTTCGTAACATTGAATTTGTGTGTATTGAATATTTTGAAAGCAATATTCCAGCTGCAGTTCCGTTGCAGCTCCGTAGCCATTGTGTTCAGGCAGTTAGTCGTAGATTTTCTCACACATATAGTACATATAGTTTATCATTTTATCTTGTAACGGGTGGTTAAATTTTAAGGGCCGATGTTGAATATAAACTACACCTAAACGTCAAGTTTTTTCTGCATTTCATTTGACATTTCTCAATTTCAGACTAACTCAATCTGAACCTTGACCATTTCAAGCGTCGTCAATGGTCAGAATGGTGGCAAGAAATGGCAACAGTGAATGATCAATTTTCGAAGAAAATCATCTTTAGTGATGAGGCACATTTTCACCTCAGTGGATTCATCAATAAGCAGAATTGCAGCATTTGGGCAAGAGTGATTGTCGAAAAACCAATGCACCCACAAAGAGTGACTGCTTGGTGTGGTTTATGGGCTGGCGGCATCATCGGGCCGTATTTTTTCCAAAATGAGGCCGGTCAGGCAGTTACTGTGAATGGTGTTCGCAATCGTGAGATGATAACGAACTTTTTATGGCCCGAATTGGAAGATATGGATGTGGATGATATGTGGTTTCAACAGGACGGTGCTACTTGCAACACAGCTAACGAAACAATGGCTCTTTTGCGCGACAAATTCAATGGCCGTTGTTATCTCACGTGGTGGCGATGTCAATTGGCCGCCAAGATCATGTGATTTGACACCGTTGGACTTCTTTCTTTGGGGTTATTTGAAAGAAAAGGTGTACGTCGATAAGCCAGCAAAAATTCAAGAGCTAAAGGATGAGATAATTCGGCACATTGACGGCATAGAACCTCAATTATGCCTCAGCGTCATCGAAAATTTGGACCATCGGATGGAGGTGTGCCGCCGAAGTCGCGGCGGCCATTTGGCCGATATTTTGTTCCATACATAATTAAACCATACCAATATTATCATAACAAAAAGAAATGATAATAATTTCCTAAAAAATTTTTGTTTTATTCAAAATCAACATCGGCCCTTAAAATTTAACCACCCTTTACATAACATAACATATGTGTCATAAGCATTTGTTTTCTGTTTATTCCTCGTTGGGAAATATATCTGAGGTACATATATCACATATCACTTAATCACCCGTTAATTAACCTACTTGGTCGAATAAGCTAATTAACTAATTAATTTCAAATTTGTTTTAACGGTAAGATTTCATATTTTATATTTCAAATTATTTCACTGATGAAAAATAATTCATGTTTGCTTTAAGTTTATTAATATGGGTGACAATAATATTATAAAATTCTGTGTTAACTAAGTCGCCGAAGAAGATGGTTTAGTAATAAATAGGCAACGACAGGACAGCTGAGTCAAATTTTTATTTTTTTTTAAATTAAAGAAACTTGAGTTTTGGACCAATTTTAAACTAACTTATCGATTAAGTTTAAAGTTTCAAGATGTCTCTCCTCTCTCTCTCTCTTATCAAAAAACTTTGTAGCGAATTGAGAAAATAAAACTGATTTAGCTGTAAGCAAACAAAATTTTAAAAATTTGTCTACGACCTTACATATTTATTAACATCTATTCTTAATATTGTTTCAACAAGTACCTACCTTGCTTAATTTTATTATTTTATACCGAAGTATCAATTATTTTTATTTACGAAATTTCCGTTATGCGAAATTTTACAATTTGGTTCAATTACTCTGAACAAATAGAAGTACCTACCTACCGCACCGCTCATCTTTTAAATTTTGCAATTATGTTCAATTAGGAAGCGAAGCAATGCACCTCTGCAAGTGAAGCATTTTGAACTCTAAGCCAACAAGGAACAAGAAACTTCCTTCCTTTCGTTTCAGACATAATGATGCAACAACTAGCTTAACACTTAAATCGCATCCCTGTTTAGAGCTACCACAATAACTTGCTCTTAGCTACCATCTATTGCATTTTGATGAACGGCATCCAACCAAATGTTAGGGTTGCAGTTTTTGGCATGGTCGGATTGTAGGTATACAATTATACATGTATAACTACTATACACAAATACACCATTTGCTGGGTTAGGTGATGATGTTGGAAGATTTAAAAAGTTTGAGTAAGCGCGTTTTAGGGTAGGTAATTACATTTTAAGCGGTTTATTCACATGCCTGCTTTTCTAATTTCTCCGTAGTTAGATTGCATGTTTGCACTTTTACAATTTGTTATGCTACTGAATTTTTTTTTCTTACATTAAATAATTTAAATTGAGATCTGTGGAGTTTGTTATTCACTTATTTATGTGTATGAACAACGCTAATTTGGCTTCTTATTCATTGCGCTACAAAATACAAACAGGTTGGTAAAAAAAAAAACAAAAATTGTGAATTTTGTTAATATGAAAAACTTTTTTTGGTTTAGTGAATTTTTGGCAAAATTAGTTGAATAATAAATTGCAGGTTTATTTAAAATTGGAAACAAAGATTTGTAAATTTTTATAAATTTACTTTATGTAGAAATTTTGAGATACTTGATTATTAATAAAAATTATAAATATACATCAAGGGCCAACTTGTTCACAGTTGGATAAATCTGCACTATGATTTTCATAGGTTCTAATTAAATGGTGCTAACCAACCAAAATTGGCTGATTAGCGATTTCCATAACTAACAATTATGTATTTCTTGTTAGTTAGTTACCATGCACATTCGATGACTTACCAGTTGCAATAATCCTTGATTAAAGATAATTAGCTGTGAACAAATTGGCCCTTAAAGTTAAATGTATACAAAAAACGGGAACCTACATATAGTTAAGGGCGTTGAATATTTCCCCTTAAATCCGCAATGTAGATATACCAAACAAATTATAACTCTTATAACTGTTACACATAGAGAAACTGTACATTGTGGGTAAAAGAGGATAATCATAACAAATATTTAAAAAAAAATAGTAAAAGAAATTACTGTATCCTTTTAATCTTTTGACGACTCTCAACCATTCCGTGCGTGTTTTTTTTACGGAACCTACAATTTTCTTAAGCATCAGACCGGCTAAGGTTAGTGGCATTTTTCCATGACAAGAGGTAATCTTGGAGAATTTATTAATTCCTCGCAAGAGGCAGTACCAGTGCAAATACTTTTTTCAATTTTAGTTAGAAGATTTTGGTTTTTGGAAGTTTGTGTTTTCGGTAATTTGGGTTCTGGGTTTTCTGGAATTTAGGGTTTCGGAATAATGGTCTTTTCAGGATTTTCTAGTTTTTGCATTCTGATTCTTTGGGATTTTGAGTTTTCTAGATTTTTGGTTTTCTAGGGTTCTATACGACTTCTTTTTCAAAAAAATTACACAGAAAAGAAAATCTTGTATATGGGTTTTTGATTTCTTAAAATCTCACTTAGATTGAAATTTGAGCTTTCGCTTTGGTGTAAACAAGTATTATAAGAGTTTGGAAGTTATTGACCATTGCTTGGAAAATAAAATACACGACTGGGTCGCACGAACTTGCTCTTATGTGCGGTCACTTTTCATCTGACAAAAGAAATTTACTAGTTTTTGAAGCTTATATTTTATGCCACCTGCCAAAAATATAGCTTAATTTACGGAAGAAATAAGTGAGTACATAAATATGAACAATATAGCGTCGTGCTATCTTGCACTACGCACATATGTATGCATGAAATTTACAGTTTAGACCGACAAATTGTTAAAAAAAAAATCAATAAAATTAGAAATAAATGGATTAAAAAATATCTGAAATTGATTTAACACCAACGTAATATACACCAAGTGATTTCTTACACAAATCTCAATTTATAAGAAAAAAAATTTTAAAAATCGTTGAAGCAGTTTTCTAAAATAAACATTTTTTATACACAACATTTTGAATACATGTATTGTTAAGAAAAAAATTGGGACGCCAATTTTTAGTACTTATTTACGCAAAGTTTATCGGAATTTTTGGTTATAAGAAAAAAATTGATTTAAAATCTGGTAGATAATGTTAAAATACTGCTGAGTGCTATGTTTAGTAAAAAATCGACCAAGTGGTTTGCGAATTATTAAGTTGTCAAAAATAAAGTTTGAAAATTTTGGTACACATTATTTTTAAAATTATTGTAAATATCTCTATAAAAAAAATTGATCGAAATGAGTTGAACCGTTTTTGAGAAAAAATTGGTTCTATGGAAGGTACCATTTTTCCGAACATTTGTTTCTATAAAATGGTAGAATTTTTGTGAAAAAAATTATTGATTGTTTTTAAAAAAAGCAGTGGGCACGTTTTTGAGAAAAATAAGATTTTTATTTTTTGCTAAAAATAATTGTACGGCGGATACCGTTTTTTTTGGTTTAAATAAAAATGAAAAAAATGTGTGGGGGAAATGCCCAAAAACCGCTAGGTACCAAGTTTAAAGAAAATAGACCCACCCGTTTAGGCTGCAGCCAAAAGGACAGGAAAGACAGACAGACAGAATTGCGAGACCCACTTTTTTCGACTTCGCTATCTCGTAATTTCATCTTTGATCAAAATCTCGAGTTCGATTTTTATTTAACGAATGCATAACTTGCCATATAGTATTAATATATCGCAAGTAAAAAGGAAAAAACTCGAAAAATGATATTGAAAGGAGAAGAAGAAGAATCATAATTTTGAAGGCTCCTTAGAAATGTATTTTTTTTCTTCTAATAACTACAAAAATACTACCCACACAAATAAATGCATAATATTTATATTTTAAGTTTTCAAAAACAAATTAAATCTTATATAAGAATTAATATCATTCTATATTTAAATCAGATTTTTTGGAAATTACATTAAACCTTTGATTCCGTGCTTCTCTGCTTCCGATAATATGCACATTTTATACATCTCAGCAGCCTCACAGCTAAATATTCATAGATTAAACATTTAAATATTAAAGACAATAATTTTTTTAATGATAAATTAAACTGCTTACTGATCATCAGGAACTGAAATAGCATCACATACATCAACAAGAGCTTGGGCAATTTTCATTTTTTCTGCATCTCCACCTGTATGCATTTCAGCTATTTTAAGCGCATTATCTTTATGAAACTTACCTTCAGGTGTGAGCTTAATCGATTCATAATTAAATGAAAAAAACGGAATTTCATAATTTATATAAATAAATCTTACCAATTTTATTCTTTTCAATAAACACGCACGAAGACATTTTATGTCCATGCTCGAGGCAGGTAAATTTTTCACCATTTCATCAAAAACGGCTTTTTCGAAAACATAGGAATTTAGTAGTTAATATACATACAAAAATAAGTACCTTGAGTTGTTGCATTACCTTCAGTAGCTCCGAGTTCTTTTAAACAATCAGCTGTAAAAATACGTACGGTTTCAATGGCTTCTTTTGTCATGGAACCCTTTAAAGAGAAAACATCAACAACTATTTATAATTTATGTGAGCTCTTCAATAAGTACTTTTACTGCAACTGCTAAAGTGCATAAAATAACAAAACCAATCAAATTCATTTTTAAAATGTTCTTCTTTATAAAAAAGATTTTTATTCAATTCAAACGCAATGTTCACAATACAAAAAATTATGGTTTATTGACAGCATGTCTTGGCTTTTATACATTAAAAAAAAATTGCTACACATTAGGCCATCTAAAAATTTGTCAAACTACAAATTATATGAATGACATGGATGTGTATGCGTTGAAGTGGAAAATGACAGGGTCAGTACAGTAAACATTTCAATGGTCATGAAATTTTAAATTATAGTGCCAGGTAGAATGTAAATTCTTTAAAAAAAAATTAAAAACATGTTTTTGCTTTATGGGATTACAATATTATTTAGCCATTTGCCAACTGCAAGTAGTAATTTATATGAGCGTTATCATTTTTGCCTCGTTTATGAAATAATTCGCTTTAAATCAGGGTGATGCGTTTATTTTGTTCACAACGTGATGGAATTGGATAATTGATAATTTTTGAGAAGTTTATACATATTTAATAAAAAAACGCAAAATCTTTCGGGGAAAAACATACATGCGATCTTTTTTTTTATATACATAGAATATTTAGAGAGGATTGACATTTTTTCTTGGTCAAATAAAATTGGGTTTTCAGTACTATCGAAAAAATTGTAATTGCATATCTGTTTGGTTGACAATGTCCAATTTCTTCATTTTTGGATAAATCCGAAATTTCGTTCTTTAATTTTTAAGTCTGTTTAAAATTTTCAAAAATAATTATGTTTTTAAAAGGTTTCTTTATAAAAATATTTAGCTTTCCTTGAAAATATAGCGTTGTTAAAATTGAAATTATGTTACCCTGAATTCAATTGTGTACTGAAGTCAATACATATTTTAAAAATGGACATTGGTTCTCTTAAAGCGTTTGCAAAATATGAAAAAATGTCATATGTAACGGGTGGGCCATCTAGTGGTTTCTTTTTAAATCATAGGTTATTTTGACACTGACAGCTGTATCCCACTCGATGTCTTGACAGAAAGTCAATATCATACCTCCGCGGAACAAAATGAGTCGCTTTACGCTTGAACAACATTGGGGAATATTGAAAACTTATTTCCAAAGTTAGTGCTGTGTAGCCCAAATAATGCGTTTTTGAAAAAGAGGCATATTTTCATCTCGGCGGCTACGTTAACAAACAAAATTGCCACATTTGGGTCTCGGAAAACCCGTTCGTTATTGTCGAGAAGCCAATGCATCCACAAAGGGTGACAGTTTGGTGCCGATTGTGGAGTGGTGGCATCATTGTACCATTTTTATTCGAAAACGTTTTGATCAACAGTGGGCGTTACAGACCGACTTTTTCTTTACTGAAATTGAAGACATGGACTTGGATGGCCTTTGGTTCATGCAGGATGGCGCGCCATGCCACACAGCCCATCTTCTTCTGCGCACCAAATTCCCAAATCGTGTTATCGATCATCTTGGCGATGTCAATTGGCTGCGTCGGAGTTGCGATCTGAACCCTTTGGACTTTTTTTTGTGGGGAACCGTAAAGGACCGATGTTATGCCAACAATCCGGAAACGATTCAAATACTTAAGACCAATATCATCCAAGCAATCCGTGAGCTACAGCCCGAAACCATCAACAAGGTCTTGGAAAATTGGAGTGACAGAATGCGCTACTGCGAAGCCAGCCGAGACAGCCACTTGACCGACGTTGTGTTCCATAATTAATGGGGGAATGTTTTTTCTTACTAATAAAGCCATAATACATTTAATTTAATTTTGTTCATTTTATTCCATTTAAAAAAAAAATTATTTGGCCCACCCTGTAGGTATCCAGCTCAATTTTCAAAGATACGAGTTTCATTCAAGAAAAAACTATTTTTATCTCTACAATTAAATGAAGCCGTAATGTGGCAAGGAGTTGATTTTAATTTAATCTGCGTTTATAATAATAAGATCAAAAAACTTTAACTGGTGAAAACAAAAATTCTTGAATCATTAATATTGCTTTCAAATATTGACTTAAAATTTTTTAACCTGCCCATACACAAATGGATTAATGCTCAGTTTCACACACGAAGTTTGTGGCAATTAAGTGGCCAATTTTAAAAACTATTCCCAAATTTAAAAGAGTAGACTTACCCAAATAAGTTTCACTTAAGTCTCCAACATTTGCTACTTAAGTGCAACTTAGGCCTTCTGCACACGAAGCGTCTCGTCATCGTCAAGTACTAAGATTGTTTGCGGTTGCGGCTTGTGTGCAGCTTGTGTGTAGCTCACGTGTATTTCACTAGACAACCGCACACGAGCCGTAAGCTGGACTTGTATTCATCACAACACACAGGCTGAAAATCGTTTGTTGTACAGCAGAGTCAGTCGCCGGGACTATGTTAATAAACATTTTGTTGAAATGTCAATGTCAATGTCAATGTCAAATGTAAATATATATGCCGAAATTGTTCAGTCAGCGGCGCTGCGGCGGCATATACACACTACACAGACTGTGCCACAGATTTTTATTTCTCTTTTAAGGGATGGATTCTTATTGGAAGGGTATGGGAATACTAACGGGAATGGGAACTGGAATTGATATGAAAAGGGGGAAAAGATATTTGTGTATGTGTATGTGTGGGTTACACAAGTATTATAATAGTTTGGGACTTATTGACACTTACTCAGAAAAAAGGAAAAAACAACTCAAAAATATGAAAAAGATTCATAATTTTGAAGACTTCATAGACATTAGACATATTAAATTTTTTTCTTCCAATCATTGGAAAAACATTGAAACACTACACAAAAATAAATGCATAATATTTTTATTTAAACTTTTCAAAAAATTTAAAACTTAAATGTATAAGAATCATGATCATTCTCAATTTGTTTGGACCAAAGTCCGTTAAAAGCTTTTTTGAATCATCATTCTATTTACATCTGATTTTTACATTAAACCTTTGACTCCGTGCTTCTCTGCTTCCGATAATATGCACATTTTATACAACTCAGCAGCCTCACAGCTAAATATTTATAGATTAAACATTTAAAAATTAAAGACAATAATTTTTTTAATAATAAATTATAATATTGCTTACTGATCATCAGGAACTGAAATATTTTCACAGACATCAACAACAGCTTGGGCAATTTTCATTTTTTCTGCATCCTCGCCTACATGCATTTCAGCTATTTTAAGCGCATTATCTTTCTGAAACTTACCATCAGGTGAGAGCTTAAATAAATAATAATTAAATGAACAAACGCACTTCCGTAATTTATACAAATAATCTTACCACATCAACTGTTTTCATTAAACACGCACGAAGACATTTTATGTCCATGCTGGAGGCAGGTAAATTTTTAACCATTTCATCGAAAACCGCTTTTGTCGAAAAGATAGCAAACAAAAATTGGAATTTTAGTAGTTAATATGTACATATTCCTTGAGTTATAGTTATTACCTTCAGTAGTTCCGAGTTCTTTTATACATTCAGCTGATAAAGTACGTACGGCCTGCATGGCTTCTTTTGACATGGAACCCTTTAAAGAGAATACAAATATAGGTTAATATAGACAATTTATAATTTTCGTTTTTTCTTCAAGTACCTTTACTGCGACAGCAAAAGTGCATAAAACAACAAAACTAATAAATTTCATTTTTCAAATTTTTATTCAATTCAAACGCAATGTTCTTCAAACAAAATATTATGATTGATTCACAGAATGTTTTGGCTTTTATACATTTTATCAAAAATTTGACAACACATTACACCATCTTTAAATTTGTCAAACTATAAATTATATAAATGACAATGTATGCGTTGAAATGGAAAATTACAGGGTTAGTCGAGATTTCAATAGGAAATGGTCATGAAATTTAAAATTATTATGGTATTTATGTAGAATGCAAAATAATTAAAAATATATTTTTGCTTTATGGTATTAAAATTGTTAAGCCCATTTCCCAACTGCAATTAGTAAATTATTTGGGCGTTATCATTTTTGCTTTGTTTATTAAATAATTTACCAAAAAAAAAGGGGGATAATTGGTATTTTATTGTGTCAACGAAAATTACAAAGTTTACAATATTTTTAGGTCATTGCACATAACAGATAATATATGACAAACAAATTGTATCTTTCAATGCAAAATCAAAATTGGTTTTCTATGTTTTAATATTAACACATTTGAAAGAAAATAGATACAAACAACTTTCATTTGATTTTTTGTTATAAAATGACAGAAATTGCTCAAATCTAGAGTTAATAGAAAATTTAATAAATAAATAAAAAAAAAAATTAATAAACAAGTAAGGAAATACATAAATTTGTAAGAAAGTAAATAAATAAAAAAAATAAATAAAAAATAAACAAATACAAAAATTAACAAAAGTTAATAAAAAAATAAATTTATATACAAGTACCTAAATAAATAAATAAATACAACAAACAAATAGATAAAAAAAAAGGTAGACGACATTTTTATGTTAATAATAAGACATACAAATTAATATTATTATTTTTTTTAAACTAGGTTTCTAATGAGGTGTTTTCATTTAATATATATTTTTTAAATGTTTTTATTGAGAATTTCCAGTCCATTTTATTGTTTTTACTCGTACGCGTAACTCTTGACTTTAAAAATGCCAGGAGACCATAACAATCATTTTTAAAAATTTGTTTTGCAATATTTTTAGTCTTTACTTGCCAATATACATATATGGCAAGTTGTGCATTCGTAAAAAAATCGAACTCGAGATTTTGATCAGAGTTGATAGTACGATAATAGCGAAGTCGAAAAAAAGTGGGACTTGCAATTCTGTATGTCTGTTTTTTCGACTGTAGCCTAAACGGGTGGATTGATTTTCTTTAAACTTGGTACCTAGCATTTTTCGAGCACAACTTAAAAAAAAAAATCAGTAACTGTTTTTTTTTTCAAAAATGCTACCATTTTATAAAAAAAAAATCGGAAAAAAGGTTTAAAATGGAACCTCCCATAGAACCATTTTTTGATTTTCGATTTTCTCAAAAACGGCTCAAATGATTTTCATCAATTTTTTTTTTGTAGAGAATATTTACAATATTTTAAAAAATATTATGTACGAAAATTTTCAATTTTTTTTTGAAAACTTAATAGTTCGAAAACAACTTCATCGATTTTTATTAAACTTAGCACTTAGCAGTTTTTTCATATTATCTAGCAGATTTTAAATACAATTTTTTCTTATAACCAAAAATAAAGGTACCTCCCACACAAATGTTTAAAAACCGATATTTAAAATCAAATTTTTTTCAAAAACAGCTCCTGCGATTTTGATTAAAAGTTTTATGTAAACTAATATCAGAAAGATCTACTATATTATTGGAAAAAAAAATATCTATCGTTTAAAAAGGGATCTTCTCATGGAACCATCTTATTATCTGTTGAACCGATTTTAATGAAACTAATAAGTCTAAATAATATTGCATATCAAAATTTTCAAAAAATCAAATTTTCGATTTAAAAAAAAAAAAAATCAAAATTATTTTTTGAAAATTCCATATTTGGAAAATAGGTGGATGATTTTTTTTTTTTCAAAATAAATTTTTAAACTCTGCATAAATAAGTATAAAAAATTGCCGCACAATTTTTTTTTCTTAAAAATATTTGTAGTTAATATAAAAAATTATTTTTTTAAAAAACCGCTCCAAAGATTTTTAAAATTTTTTTCTCATAAATAGAGATTTGTGTAAGAAATCACTTGGTGTAGGTACTACATTGCGTTGGTGTCAAATCAATTTCAGATATTTTTTTAATCAATTTATTTCTAATTTTATTGATTTTTTTAATTTTTTTCAGTCTAATTCAATAAAATAATAAAAGTACGCATATGCCCCAGTACGTCTCTTTAATACATTTACTTCTTCTTAACAAAGTGTTTATAAATTTATAGGGGATATTTGACATCAATTTTAATTTTTTATTTTTTTTTATTATTAATTATATTTATTTTTTATTTATAATTATTAGACAATAATTATAAAACCATAATTATTTTCTAAGCCAGTTTGATTTAAAAGAATTTTAAAAATTGTATTCTTTAACACTAATATTAACAAGTATTTAAGTTGATTGGGTTCCTCAAAGTCGAAATTTTGCAAAACCCACAAACTTTCCTATATAAAACCTATGAACGTAAATGAATGTTCATTTTTCGCAAGTAAAAATGAAATGAAGTGTTGCAACTTTACAAATCGTGACCACTTGCGTTTGAAAAATGTCGAAGCCTTAGTTTACATATGCGAACAAAAATTAAATGGGTTCTCGAGATGCCATAACCCTGGGTTCTTTTTGCATTTTTTCTCATTTCGTAAAAACTTACAATAAAATTTATTTCAGAATAAAATTTGTAGAAAACGGAATTTCCATCAGTTTGACATTTTTTTTTTCAAAGTACGATGATGCAATTTTCAAAGCCGGTTGCCTTAGATAAAATTCGCTAAGATTCTGCGATGTCAATATAATTTTTACTGTAATTTTATACGAAACGAAATGTTCATAAACTTTCAAAATGCTCTATATTACAAACAGCTTCGATATTATGTACATAAGTGCTTTTAGAAAACTGATAACGGCTTGATTGCTTTTGAATGCTTATATAATATATATCAGGCAGACGACATAAAATGCCATGTCCTTTAATATTCATAATAGAAAAATGTAATAAAAGAAAATGTATACTTGTATTAAATGAATAAAATCTAATCTATAAAAAAAATCTACATACATATATATTGCACGAATCGTCAATCAAAAGCTATTGTGTTTTTGACAACCTAGATCTAATCAAAAATAATGATGATGATAACTGCTTTTACCGACTTAACTTTATTTATTAGTTATTTATATGGTGGGCAAAAAAATTTCAAAATTTTAGAAAATGGTCGTGTAGGTTTGACTCGATTAAGGGATTAGTAAAATATTACGGTTAAATATTATCAACACTTTAACAATTCTTTAAAAACACCCATATATTGATCAAAATGTTGATATAAAAATCATCTCTGAAAATGGCCAAGATTGAACAATTCGTATAAAGGCACATTAAATAATTATCTAAGGTTTGTCAGCTTTTTAAAAACACCCATAACGACCCAATTGTTGTAGTGGCGTATTTCTATAATATTTGTAAAATTATATGCGGGAGACTTGCTAAAGCTATATGTTTGGACTGATATACCTCATCAAATTAAAAATTATACAAAAATATTTGGAATTTTATGCTCTTCAATCAAAAAATAAACATTAGATTCTAGGAGAAATTTGAAAAAATAAGAAAATTAAAATTAAATTAAACATAAAATCGATAGTTTTCTTTCAGTTAATTTTTGTAAGATTACAGCTACCTGCTACAGGTAGCTGAATCATCTATTTATAACATCATAAGTGGTTTCCAGTTAACATTAATCTTTTTATACAGCAAATAGACACTTTTATCATTCATCATCATAAAATAAATTCAAATTTTAAATTGCAAACATCCTCATAAATTATTTGAATTTAATTTATTTCTGATTTGTTTTAATGCATCGCCCAACCGACATGGACTCTCGCATATCTCCTTCACCACCACCGAACAAAAAGCACCATACCGCACCGATTATTACGAGTATAACCAGATCAAGGTGCTATCCCATAAAATGGGCATCATCATTTTCTCTAGCATCACCGGAGAAGCACACCGACACGGCGCGGCGTGTGGTGGTGACGGCAACAGCACCCGGTTACAAGGAAATAAAAACCCACGAAACACCACCTCGAAAACAACTTGCAACTGCAATTGCAAATTCAAGGATAACTTTCACCCCGACTACGTGCAAATAACAAGTGAACGCATAAATTATCCTTCCACACTGCCACATTTCGTGAATGAGAATTAGAATGTTTTCACTTTGGCGCAGGAGTGCCAGGATATGGACCGCCTGCCTGCCTCTCCATTGAATGCAATTCCGGAGTTTTATTGCATTTTTTTTCAACTTGTAATAAAATAACTATAGGTACAAGTAGGGATTCATAAAATAAAAAATAAATAAATAGAAATAATATCTGCTACTTTTTCCACCTTTTTAAAATGTCAAATCAGTGTTTATTTACGTTGAACTTAAAAATTAATGTTTCATTTCAGCCAATGGCCCTAAAAATTAAAAAAAGAAATTTATATCCCTGTTTTCAACACATTGAGTTTAAATTTAAAATAAAAAATATTTTTGTAGATTTTTTTTTTGTAGCTAGATAACTAACGAGAAGGAAAGTAATAAATATTTAAAATATATAAAAATGAATTACTATTTCCCTTTGTCACGCCATCACTTGAGAATGACTTTAACGATTTAACTCATTCTTTTTTGAAAAGTTTTCTAATGTTTTGTAGGAAGGAAAAAATTAAGAAAAAGTAGGAAAATGGATGATTACAGAAAACTGAAAAACTATCACTTAATGACTACTTTTTTTTTATTTTGAAATGACAAAAATTTCAGAAATTTGATAGAAAATTAGATATTCTATAAAGTTATTACCCAAAAATCGCAACATCTATCAAAAACTTAATACATTCATTTGACCAACCTATTGTACACATTGCACAATAGGGTGATTCAAAAAAATACCTTTCTCAAAATTCTACCGGGACCGGGCGAAATTATGAAGCTAAGATTGAAACCAATCGATAAAGACAACAAAAATCAAAACCCAACACCATTTAGAGGTCGCTAAATGGTGAAGGTAATGCAAAATTTTTAACAATAGAATGCTAGTCTATTTATTAAGCAGTGTAATTTTGGATAAAAATTAAATCAAACTAGATGTTTTTATAAAATAAAAAAAATGTGATAACTGATAAACCATCAGAATTTAGTATTAAAATATTAAAGGTTTTAATTTTTGAAAAATGAATTTTGATGCACCCTGTATAGTATAATATGAGTTGTTTTGCATCAAGGTTATAGTGTTTTTTTGAAAATATTGTTTAAACAAGTTTAAGCAAAAAATTAACTTTGGGGCAGGTTCTAGGTCATTGAAATGTGTTTTCGATTTAATAAGACGTAATTTGAAATTAACGCCAAGTCCCAGATCCAGTGCAGTTTTTTCTATAGACACTTACTTTTTAGTTACAATCAAAAAAACTATAAAAAATGTATTTCAAAAATAAATTTTTTAACTGATTCAGTTACAATCCTGGAAAATTTCATGCTTTTATCATAAAAATCAAAAAGTTATTTATTTTTAAACAAAAACATTGAAAAATCGTTGGTAGCGACCTCTAAATGGCGTTCGATTTTGAATTTTTTGGTCTTAATCGTTTCAATCTAAGCTTCATAATTTCGACCGGTCCCGGTTGAATTTCGAGAAAAGTGTTTTTTTTTTAATCACGCTGCTGTTAAATCAATTAGACATAAAATAAGAAAAAGATAATTTAGTTGCCTGTATGTTTTAGATGGAATAATTTGCTTTTTTTTAATGCACTCGGGCGTATACGCACTTTTTTTTTATTAAAAAAAAATGAAGACTGAAGGCTTAATAATTTTTTTTAATTTTTTCATTAAATAGTTTCCACACACACACATACATACATTATTGTACAATTATATCAATATCAATTGTATATTGGAATTGGTAAAATACAATTAGATGCATGTATAAATGTACAATACTGAATACCATGTTGTTTAAAGATATAGGTATAAATAAAATGTGTATACCTATGGCGGTAATATAAATAGAATAATAAGGTTATTTTTAATTAATTAAAACAGTCTCTGCAAAGCGTGGCAGGGTTCAGCTAGTAAAATATAGAACCGAATCCCCCACATCTGCTCTTAAATATCAAGGCTGTTTAATTGACAAGCAAAAACAAAGTATAAAGTATGGTTTATTAAGGTCAACTCAATTACAAAGTGAAAAGAAATTGATTTTGTATTTTCAATTTTTCATTTAATCCAGGTTTAATAACTTTCAGATATCAATTCCCAAACATATTATTTATCTCCACTCCATTATAAAATTGCAAAAAAAATTTTATTCACTTTGTAATTGAGTTAACCCCACAATTACAGACAAAGCTAACGAGAAAGAAGAGGAAAATCAAAAGTACTGTGAAAGTTGATTTACATATTTATTGTTCTTTTTATTTAAAACAAAAATGTGAGACTGTTGATATCCATTAATCCTTTTTCTACATAGAAGAAGGGGTGAAGATGTTAGGTAAAAGCGACGGCCACTAGCAAAATAGCTCAGTGACGGCCCAATTAACGGTCAAGACAATTGTGACCATTTTTAAAAAATAATTTACAAAATAATTGCAATAGCAAGTTAAGAGAGGTTTAAATTATATTTAAAAATGGGTTGGATTCGATATCCCGCTTTATATAGTCCGTATTTTTTTTTTAAATTCCGTTTTTTAAATCCTGGTTTTACAATTCTGTATTTTTATAACGCCCCTTTTTTTAAATCCCGCTTTTTAGAATCCCTTTTCTTATAATCCCGTTTTTTTGTAATTCTGTTTCTTATTATCCCGCTTTTAACTATAAACAATGAACAAGAATGTTACTGTTGCTGTAACTGTTAGTTACTGGAGTAAATGATAGCGGTAAATCCTTTTGCAAGAGATACAAATTTCAATTATGGATTACGTATTAGTAGACCCGTAGTGATTCTCAGTACAGTGTACAGTACATATAGGTAAATAATTTAGATAATGTGAGCAAACAAACATGTACAGTGAAAATGAAAAAAAAAACATATTTTCTTTAAGTCGAGTATTTTTTTTTTAATGTACAAACAAGATTATTATTAAACAAACAAACACAAACATATATGTATATGACACTAAGACCTAGGGTCTTATAAATTAGGCAATGTTAGAAGGAATAGAAGGATAGGATAGATTTTTGTTGGCACAGTGGATTGAGAAATTAGGTTTTGATTTTCTCATTAAATCCCAGGGGTGACGTTCAGTTGAGGGAATATAGAAAAGAATGCTGCCTAGACTGAAGATCGAACCCACACATCCAAGTTAGCAGTCAATTACTACTTCCACTGCGCCGGGGCCACCCCAATATTATTTGATTTAATATATGTATGAATGGTAGAAAACGGATTTTGCGTGATTTTTCGGGTTTTTAAAAACCGGGATTGTAATACATCGGGATTTTAAATAAGCGGGATCTTAGAAGAAAGTATTTTAAAAATAAAGTATTTTAGTAGACAGGATTTCAAAACTTTTGTTTCGGGATTTAAAAAAAAAAAACGGGATTTTAAAAATCGGGATTCCTATGCGCTCCCTTTTAAAACAGATTTAACGACATTTCCTTTATGTATCTGGTTGATATAAGTGTAGTTTAATTATATGCGTTGCATTTTCGCAACGTTTGCTTAAAGTAGCAGGATTTTATTTTTAAAACAAAATTGAAGTGATATAATGTAGGTATATTCTCAAATCACTTTCAACTTCTTTTTTTTTTTTTGAATTATTGCTGAGTGTCTCGATTTGTACACACTTTTTTAAATCACAGATAATTTCAATAGAAAATAAATAATAGAAATTAAATAATAGATATCAAAAATAAATAGAGATATAATTAATTAAATCAATGAACGAGAAAAAGATAATAAATAATTTACTTAATTAATAAACCAATAAATAATTATACATATGTATATAAATGAAACAAACAAATATAAAATAAATAACTGAAAAATACAGTAAATAAATACAAAACTACAATTCTGTGTAAATAAATTAAGTTATAATAATATTAAAAAAAGAAAAATAAATATGGCATGGATAATAAACACGAAATAAATTAATTTGGATAAAAGAAAAAAAATTAATTATTTGGCATTTATTTTTTTAATATTTTTTTTTTATTTATTATTTTAATTGGGTTTCTAATGAAAGTGTTTTTGAAGGTATTTTTTTGTTAAATAATACAAATTCTATATCCTACTGAAATACATCAGCCAAAATTTGTGTAGACTAAAGGCCGTTAAAAGATATTTTGAATCAAGAAAGTGTTTTCACTTAATTCACATTTTCTAGAAAAGTTTTCACTTTCTATTTTTAATGCCTTTGCCTGAACGTGTAACTCGCGCGTTGAAAAATGTCAGAGGACTTTAAGGATCATTTTAAAATTATTGTTTTGCAATATCCATAATTTATTCTTATTTATATATGCATCCCAGCACAACCTTCTCAAGCAGGTGATCGATATAATAATATGGCTTGAAATTTTATTCTAAATTAAAACAACAAAAACAAAAATAGTGCATGTGAAAAGATTCATGCTTGATTGACAATGCGGCTTGAAAGCAAGAAATCAACATGGGGAGAACTCTTCACAGTTATTATCTCTTTAATAAAACAAATTTTGAATAGTGGAATAATTCAAAATAAAGCATTTCTCGTCGCCACGTGCGTCGCACTGTGGGGCCAAACCTACCATTTTGGTAAGTAACTTGTAAATAGTATTATTTTATATGCATTGCTGCCCGCTGAATCGAATGGTCTGTTAGTTTTTTTGGCTCTAGAGTCAATGGGAATAAGTTGAAGCTGCATAATAATATGTTTAGTAGTAAGTTCATTTTTTTCAGAAAAACTGATTTTGGAACAATTTAAAAATATGATAGATGGTACTTTTTAATGCTGAATCTAATGAAGTCAAAAATTAAGACGATACAAGCACCATAAGAAAGGTAAAGTTCTTTTTAAGCAAAAATAATCATATTTTCTGTTTCTATAATTAATTATTCACTGAGCCCAAAACTAGTGGAACTTGATGATGAAGTTTACACAGTTTGACGTCTGTCTACTATTAGAGCTATGAAGAAAAATCTAATCTAGACCCTTTTAAGGTGGAGCTATATATAATAGTATGAATACCACCCGTGGCCCAAATTTTGGCTCAATTTTTGGCTCAATTTTTCCGTGTTAATTTATGAACAGGGTAAATTGTTTTGTTGTTATTATTCAAAATATTAAAGCATTAGGTGGAAAAATTATGCAAAACATAACCTTTAGAGCTCATTATTTCAAAATTCCGGTTTAAGTCCTTAATTCTGCTCTAGAAATTATTTCACCCCAAAAACTTTAACACAGCCAAATTTCTTATAAAATATACCGTTAGAAAAAATATATAACAACGCCAAAATAAGTACCTCAAAAAATTGTGTTTTTTTCACCTCAGCCCCACTGTGCGTGCGTCGCGTCATTATTTCGAAAAATTGAAAAAAAAATGACGTGACGTGACGACTTAAAATACTTTATTTTGTATTACTTTATTGTTTTTAGTTCGTCATTAGGTAATAGAAACGAAGAAATCTCATCATGTCGACGTCTTTGGCTTTCACGCCTCATTGTGAATCAGGCATCAGATTGAGGATTTGAAACATTGTGTCGACAAACGACATACTTTAAAAAAAAAAGTACAAACAAAATATTTCCCTCGAACGAAATTGTAAAAAGCCATTTCATTTTTGTAGATCTGCAATATCTGGATCATGCATTCGATAAGTAGTATTTTTCAAAGACATCAACCCTATTTGCCTAAGAAAGCATAATCTTAATCTATGATCTTGATTAAATGTTATGTAAAATGTACATATTTAAAAATGACAACTATGATTTTGAATAATGTCATTGCAAGGCGTTGAATTGAATTAAGATGAACCATATTTACGAAAACGGAAAATTCAGCGATAATTGCATGTGACTATCTTTGATGTCACAATGACATAAATCGCTTTAGCCTATTCTATCCCCAGCTCTGTGGGGCTATATCCACAACAAAATTTGCAGTTAACTTTTCATGGAAATATTTAAATAAAATTGATTGAAATTCAATATTAGAAGAAAATTTTATTTCAAGAATATTGTGATTTAGTTGAAAACGCAACGTGAATTTTCTTGAAGTTGAAGTTCGCTGCATCCGATTTTTTTTTTCTCTTAGAATAGTAGATCTCGAAAAGTGTCAATGATATTGGAAAATTTTAAACACCGAAATGTTGCTCCTAAATTTTTCTAGATCCGATTTCCGTTTTTTTTTTTTTAATGAATTTTTAAGTTTAAGTTATATTTTTTTAGGACACAATATAAAAATTAGATCCAGACAAATTTTGGTCTGTCAAAAATTGAGGAAGCGACTCCAAAATAAGATTTCCTCACTTTTCTTTTGTATCAACATCGTAGCCATCTGAAAAAATTATATGGTTTCGATGTCGATGGATTAAAAAAAACCTATAAAAATCCATTTTAGATTAAATTTTTTTGGCTTTTGGATGATTAAAATGTTCAATATGCAACAAAATATAGTTTGTTGCTTATTAATGGAGCTATAAACTGTCCAATTTTATTCCAGAATGGCTACGATATAAATGCATTAAAAAACCTCTATAAAATCAGAATTTTTTAAAATTGAGAATTAGATCAACGCAATCTACGTTGATGCGGTAAAAAAAGATTTTTTTTATTTTTTAAGTTTTCTTGGTATTAGTTTTCAAATATTCCTTTAAAAACTGAATGCTCACTTTGTACGATATGGCGAGCAAATGCTACGTTAAACAAAAGTCGCGTAACTGAACACAGCAGTGGAACGTTAACGCAATCCACATATCGCGTAGATTTATGCCTCTTCAGTCTCCATTAGTTAACAAGTGCGGCATCCATAATGTTATCGCCATCACCACCGCCATCGCATCGGTTCGCGTAATGTTTAAAGCAATTCTCGCTTATAAATATGGCGGGTTTTGCAAGGGTCATGATGGTGTGTAACAAGACTGTACTGGCCGAACAAAAAAAAACCTTAAATTGCCTTTGTTATACCTAAGCCATCGGGGTTTGCTTAAAAATTGAAAATTAATAAGCTTAAAATGCAGAAGGTAAAATAATTCAATTTCGACAATTTTGTCCGCGCAAACAAGGGATGTAATACGCATTATATTATCAACAACAGCAAGGTTGACCAACCTAGTAGTACATTTAATTTTTAGAATGAAGATTTCCTCCAACAGGAGTGTAAGATATTATTATTCAAGGTAGCAAATGCAAAGGTAACCGAAGCAAAACAAGTGTAAAATATTTTGGTGCAACTGCACAACATCAGCATGAAATGGCTTAGATGTGCAAGGTAAAGGAGAAGTAAAAACAACAGGACTCGGATTGGTGTTGTGTGTGGTGTTTTTTTCTTTTTTGTTATTGTTATTGTTACTAAGCTCCCCAGTGATGTTGATATTGGTTTGGTGAGAAAATGGGGATTTCTTCTAATCCTTAATAAGGTTTTGGATGGATAAATATAAATATTTGTTTGTGTTGCATTTTATTTTTATTGGGGCGATAATGAATGGAATATTATGTATGTATGAGGGAGGAGCACGCCCTTCAAGAACTTAAAATGGGAACTTAATTAAATTGAAATAATTATTTTAACTACGAAATAGCGAATGCGGAAATCTCTTATTTGTAATAATAGTAGAAGCAGAGAGGAAGCAGAGTTTATCAATAAGGTTTGTGGGTTAAGTTGAATGCATGATGAAGGGTTGTCCATACACAAATACCACTTAATTTGAGAAACATTAATGCTTTTTTTTATGACCCTTGAATGTTTAGTAATTCGTCTGTTTGTTGATTGCAACTTCTTGCTACAGTTTACTATATGTTATAAATTTCTATGGAATTTGACAGCTAAATGTTTTTTTGGTTTACATAATTAAATGTACCTTATTTCAGTGTTTCAATTTACCAAACAGACATAATAAAGCTAGAGATTTTAATCAATTGAGTATGAATATACATCGAAAAATATAGACCTAGAGCTCATGGTGACGATTACTGAAAATAATTACTGAGCAAAAGTGCACCAGAAAAACAAACACTTTTCTGAAAATAGAATGAGTGAGGGTAACCGTAACCACTCCACTTCAATTTCATTGCATCCAAATAAGATCAAATTAGAGTTGTGCCAAACAAGCGACAGACACTTCATTGTAAACAAGTTCTTTAATATTTTTACCTGCTCAATATTGTGGCGTGTGGGCATTGGTGTTATGGGTTACAACAAATTTTATATTTTTGTTGAATATAGTATTATGTACTCAATAACTTATATAAAATCATTTATATTTATTTTATAATCCGCCCAGCTTTATTTAAAAAAGTTAAAATAAAAAACTGTGGCGTTGTTGTTGTTGTTTTTCTATAATGCAAGACTAGCTTATCTTCTGGATGAAGAATTGATTGGACCTCGAGAAATTGAAAAAAAAAAATATTAAGTTTGGGCAGTCATTTGATTAGTACAGCCAGTTAAAAAAAATTAATATTTTTATAATTTCGCATGGTTTTGGGTCCACAAATTTGGTATATGCAGTGGTATGATTTTTTTTGTGGAATTTTAAGTTTTTGAAAATTAATATTTCTTTGAAAATATATAATACACTTTTTTGACTTTATGTTGAGTTTAAAAAAAGAAGGTTTCATATCAATTGGTCTAAACTCAACAGATATTTAAATTATATGTATTTCTTAATATGCACCTAGAAGTTCAGCTGCAATTATTTGTAATCCTTTGAGCCAGATAGATAGTGTAAGTCAATTTTTTGTTCACATTTTTTTCAAATTTTTGGTCTAACATTTTTTTTTATTTAAGGCTTAAAATCGAAAAGAAGTTTGTAAATATTTATGTACATATATATAAATGTAGTAGCCCATGGCGGAATGGTTATTGCGTTAGACTGTTACGCCGAAGGTCTTGGGTTCGATTCCCAGCCCATGCCACCTAAAAATAGAAATGTTTTTCACGGGTTACTGCCTCTTGTCATGAAAATGTGTTTCTCACCCAAGCTGTTTGGAGGAGGTAGAATTGCTGATTTGTGCAAGTAGATTAGTGATTTTTACAAATGTTTTTAATTTTTATTTTTACTTATTTATTTATTTATTTATTTATTCTCCACTGTTAAACTTGAAATATATTATTGAAATATGTACATATTATGTAGTTTGCTATGCTAAACGTGTCATTTAAAAAAATAAAAATAAGGCTTGAAATATTTTTGTCATAATAAAGCATTTTTTATAAAATAGAAGGTATCACTTTAGTATCAATAAACCTCTTTACATATTTTCTCCATAGCTTGACCTAAAATGTACAACTGAAATATTATATTTGCCTTTTATAATCTGCAGCAAAATTAAATAAAATAAAATAGACAACTGGGTCGCACGAACTTGATTTTATGCGCGTTTAAAAATTGTTAAAAAATCAATATAATTTGAAATAAATTGATTAAACAACTTCTGAAACTGTTTTGACACCAACTCAATATACACCATCCGATTTCTTACACAAATCTCAATTTATGAGAAAAAAATTTTAAAAACGATGGAGCGGGTTTTTCAAAAATTAATTTTTTAATTTTAAATTTTGAAATATTTTTAAGAAAAAAAATTGGCAAACCATTTTTTGTATTTAAAAATTAATTTCGAAAAAAAAAATCATCTACCCATTTTCGAAATATCGAAAAAATATAAAAAAAAAATTATTTTTTTTTAAAAATTCAAAATTTATTTTTTTTTGAAAATTTTGATATGTAATATTATTCAAATTTATTAGGAGCTCTTTCGTAAAAAAATTATTAAAATCGGTTCAACAGATAATGAGATAGTCGAAAACCAAAAAAAATGGTTCTATGAGAGGTACCATTTTTAAAAGATAGATAATTTCCCAATAATATAGTAGACCGGTTTTTAAACACTTGTATGGAAGGTATCGTTATTTTTGGTGATAAGAATATTTTTTATATTAAATCTGCTAGAAAATGTTAAGAAACTGCAATATGCCAAGTTAAATAAAAATCGACCAAGTCGTTTTCGAACTATTAAGTTCTCAAACAAACATTTTGAAACTTTTTTTTTTAAATCAAAAAAAACAAATTTAATTTTGGTATGCAATTCTATTTAAACTTTTTAAAAAAATTCTCTACAAAAAATTGATCAAATTCAATTGAACCGTTTTTGAGAAAATCGAAAATAAAAAAAAAATGTTCTATGGGAGGGAGGTAATATTTATAACCATTTTTTCGAAATTTTGTTTAATAAAATGAAAGCCTTTTTCTAAAAAAAAATTACAGAATTAAAAAAAAAGTTGTGGCACGTTTTTGAGAAAAATTAGATTTTTACTTTTTTCTAAAAAAAATTGTACCGTTATTTTGTTAAAAAAAAACTTTGGGAGAGTACCTAAAGAACGTCAGGTATAAAGTATAAAGAAAATCGACCCACCCGTTTAGGCTACAGCCGAAAGGAAAGACAGACAGAATTGGGAGACCCACTCTTTCGCCTTCGCTATCATCCTAATGTCAACTTTGATCAAAATCTCAATTTTTTTTTGCGAGAAATACATACATATGTATGTATGTACATAACTTGCCATTGTAGTACCTATGCATATATCGCAAGTAAAAAGGCTTTTGATACACCTGCAAAAATATTTAATTTTATGCACTACTGTGACTTTATTTGACCTATATTAAATTCATTTTCTATGGGAAAAAAGTCGTATTTTTCACATACTTTATACTCTTAAAAATTTCCTTATAGCAGGTTTAAAATCTATGTGATTTTTTCAAACTAATAAAATGAATTTGCCCCACTGTGCAACCGTTTACAAAGTTTACAAAAATGTATGGCAGTCGGATAACGTAAGGCCATATATTGGCGATCTGATTTTCATGAGGAACACAATAGCCTTTTGTCAATTCCGATTTGTTTGTCATACAAAATGGAATGTTACGATATTCCAAAATCCGGATTTCAAGATTTTCCGACTTTTTCAGTTGAAATTTCCAATTTTCGATTCGTAGTGTGTTTACCTGGTACAATATGAATTCAAATTAGACTGTGTGATTGTGTTATCGACCTTTCAACGCAGCTAAGATACTTTGACAGGCTGCTTGTCAGCCTGGTTTGAACTTCATCTTAATCTCAAAAATCATAGCATAGAATTATTATTTTATAATACAAAAGAAAGCAATTTTCAGTAACACCAAGCCGCTAGAAAATTCGATAAAAAATGTAGATTTTTTTAAATCCTAATTGATATAATTAAATCTTAAATGACTTCATACCAATTGTTGAGTCTTAAAAACTCTATGAACATTTTATATATAAACTATCTAAAAACTACAGAATTTAACTTTTTAAACTTAATAGAAGCATCCTGTAATGCATTCTAGGTTTTGTTTCGTTAAAACTATTAGATACAATGTAAATGTCAAAAGACATTTTTTTTGTAATCACTTTCCGGTTGTCAAACATTATATTTTTTTCTTATTAAAGTTCTAATCAAGTACAGACCGTGTCTTAATTAAATCTCTAAATTAATAAATAATCAAGCAAAATCGTATTTTGCTTCGACCTTAAATAACAGAGAAACAAAAATTCTTGCTTTCTCTCAACACCAATTATAGTTTTTCTGCATTAAGTTAAAACTTGCGTTTTTTTTTAATTTTATTGTGAATTTGTTCCACGCATTTTGAATGACCTATAGACCCTTCTTCATTCCTTCTTTTTTGTTGCCTCAATTAAACATTCTAGTCATTTACTCTTTTTTGTTGCCTCAATTATTAAACCTTCTAGTCCTTGCTTCTATTGCATATCGTACGTGAATGGTTTGTAGATGTATTGTACTTCTAATCTGTCCTTCCAACTTGTCATTATATGCTATACACTTTAAATTCATGAACTCGATTAAGGACATTTTGCCACCTTCTCAATGAGGTCAATCATTACTTGCTGCAATTATTATACCAATTAGAAACATAACATCGTTCATTTGACTTATTAAGAGACTCCTTAGACTAATCACTAACGGAATATCGTTTATAATAAGTACAATCTTAATGCAACTATTATATATCTACTAAGGGACTGTTTGGCAAATTATTTTTGCATATACTTACATAATGCATGTTCCTATGTACGAATGTATTGTGTATTAGATTTCGTTTTTTTGTTTCAAGAATATTTACTCTTCTTAAAAAAGAAGAAGCTTTCAAGCTTTTGCGATATCCCTACATATGTTTATACTAACGTACTCGAATTTTCCACTGACTCAATTTACATAACCTCTTGCAACTATACACTCATATGCCTTTCTTCTTGTATTTTCTCTACACAAGACACAAAACGCAACATCACTGATTTCTGGGCTGGTGTGAAAATATTCTAATATTCGCAATAATAAACAGAGATTCACCCGCGAGTGGAGAGAAAATGTCACGAATGTGTCAGCATACAGATTACTGTCATAAAAAACCTGTCATCTGCCAGAAAATTTTCATATTTACTCAACGGAATAACATATACGTTACTTAAGACACAAAGTGCTTCAAAAAAAAAACTCTTACCGCCTCGCACGTTCAGTTTATGTGGAGGACAAAACAAACAGAACTTTAAGTGAAGAAATAAAATTCATTTCATACCCTCGTTGTTGTGTTGAAATAAATAGGCTTGCTTTTTCTTTGATAAATATGCTGAGGTTTCACTTATGTCAAATGCTCGTGCCTCTTATCTCTGATGGCAGATTGACTTCTATTGTGGGCGGATGTTATTATGGCGTAGGAAAATAGGTTCGTGGTTTGAAAATATATGTATTTAAGTATGGTACAATTATATTTTCACAGCGGGAACATTATAAATGAATTATATATTTCACCAAACGTCTTAATTTAAAGGTTTTGATTGAAAATGATTTTATTTAAAGTAGTGGTACATGTGTATGTACTTGTTGAAGAAAATCGTATTTCGATGTGGTTGTAAGAAATTGAATAGCTTAATGTTCAATTCCTCATAGTTTACATTTGTCATAAGAATATTATGAGAACAAAGATTGCAGCAAAGAAAAAAGATGTATCGATATGTATTTTAAAATTTCAATTTGGGCGCGTTACTATATGGCAAGTTATGCAATCGTAAAAAAAATCGAACTCGAGATTTTGATCAAAGTTGACATTACAATTATATCGAAGTCGAAAAAAGTGGGTCTCGCAATTCTGTCTGTCTGTCTGTTTGGTTGGAGCCTAAGCGGGTGGATCGATTTTCTTTAAACTTGGTACCTAGCACGTTTTTTCATTTTTTAAGACCAAAAATAACGGTACCTGCCGTACACATTTTTTTGGCAAAACATAAAAATCTTTTTATTCTCAAAAATACATTTTTTTTTTAATTCAGTAATTTTTTTCACAAAAATGCTACCATTTTATAAAAAAAAATCGAAAAAATGGTTTTAAATGGTATCTCCCATAGAACCATTTTTTTGTACCTCCAATTTTCGCAAAAATGGTTTAATTGATTTTGATCAATTTTTTTATAAAGAATGTTTACAATAATTTTAAAAATATTGTGTACCAAAATTTTCAAATAACTTTTTTTTTTTGGAATTTTAAAAAAAGGTAAAATTTTTTTTTCAGAACTTAATAACGACTTTGTCGATTTTTTTAAACCAAGCACCCAGCAGTTTTTGACAATATAAATCCAATTTTAAATACATTTTTTTCTTACAATCAAAAATAACGGTACCTCCAATACAAATGTTTAAGAAGCGGCATTGAAAATCTCATTTTTCTCAAAATCAGCTCCTATGATTTTGATTAAATTTTTTGTGTGAACTAATATCGGAACGACCTACCACATTATTGGGAAAAAATGTATCTATCGTTTAAAAATGGTACCTCTCATAGAACCATTTTCTGGGTTTTCGACTATCTCATTATCTGTTCAACCAATTTTGATGAAATTGCTTACACAAAAGATACTAACAAGTTTGAATAATAATGCATATCAACATTTTCAAAAAATCAAATTTTGGAATTTAAAAAAAAAAAATAAAAATAATTTTTTGAAAATTCGATATTTCGAAAATTAGTGGATGATTTTTTTTCAAAATTATTTTTTAAGCTCCGCATAAATAAGTTCTAAAAATTGGCGTTCTAATTTTTTTTTTAACAATATATTCAAAATTTTATGTACAAAAAATGTTTTTTTTAGAAAACCGCTTCAAGGATTTTTAATTTTTTTTTTTCTCATAAATTGATATTTGTGTAAGAAATCACTTGGTGTACATTGCGTTGGTGTCAAGTCAATTTCAGATATTTTTTTAATCAATTTATTTCTAATTTTATTGATTTTTTAAAAATTTTCAGTCTATACTGTAAATTCCATGCATATGTATGTGGGAGGTGCAAGACAGCACGGTGCTACAGTGTTCATATTTATTCACTTACATAATACTTCCTTAAATTAGGCTATATTTTTAGCAGGTGTCATAAAATATAGGCTCCAATTATTAATTAATAAATTTCTTTTATCAGATGAAATGTTTTTTTTTAATTATTAAGACTTTAAAACCACAGTGTGATCGCACATAAGAGCAAGTTCGTGCGACCCAGTCGTGCATTTTATTTACTTTTGCTTTAAATTCTAATTATAAAAATATTAGTTTAAGTATAGGTAATTGAAAGAATTGAAGAAAAAATAAATGTCTAATGGAAAACACATACAGCGCCATACTTATTTTATGACACTTTGACATGTACTGTACACTCTACAGAGGCACACAACTTGCAAGCACAACACTTACAGTCCTACCATTTTGTATATACATATACGACCCACATAACGATTGCAACCATAAAATTTAAGCGGTGTTTGTTTTGCGAAAAAAAAATAATATCTGTCATCTACACTAACTAGGGAAAACGATGTCGAACAAAGTAAATAAAATTGTGTTGTATAGTAAATCTTTCCTTATTTGAGAATAAATGGTTTCAATTTTAATTTATTATTATTTGTTAACTATTAAAAATACATTTTATGAGATCTTTCTACAAATTTTAAGTATCTACAAATACATACGGATTTATATTATTATATACAAACTCATATTATAAAGACTTCCGACACACAGAGATTAAGATAATTCCCCCACTTAACTTTAAAATTATCCAGTATCGTAATGCCATGTTTTATTTAAATTTCGTTAACGATATACTTTCCCAGAGCTGATATGTACTTAATATGTAGATATGTACTTGGCTTTTTCAGAACATCTTCTATAAATAAAGCAAAAAAAAAAAAAGAATCTCCTCGATGGAAATGCGCTTAACGGCCATGTGTATGTAATAAAAGAATTGTTTCTGTTTTTTTGCACTCACATCAAAAAGGAGTGAAAACGATTTTCATATGTTCAATGGACTCGTGATTGACAGGCTTCTTTTGCTACTTTCGATAAAATATTTTTAATATACTGGGTGTTCTATGAATAATGAAAAATAAGCTTAATATATTTTGTTAAAAGTCACGTCAAGCTTTTAACTCCTAAGAATTTCATAACTGATATCACTTCAAATTTGTATGATTTTTGAGGACCTTAATACAAGGAAAATTCTATCAAATTGAATTATATAAAATTATTTAGTGTAGTTAATATGTAAAATCTGATATACATATTACATACATACCTGAGTAAAACATTCATATAGGGATAAGCTGAAGAGAGAGGTGCTTCACCAAATGTCAACCCTAGTATACATGGTTCTTGAGATATAAATGACTTCAAAATTCGCAAAAACCGTAACTGGCTGATTGGCAGATCATCAAAATTATGGAGCACAAAGCAAAAAATAGAAAATTTAAGGATTCTCTTTTATGGGGCGTAGTATCATCCCACTGTGTAGAAGAACTTGGCTCTCTCTCTTTTTAACATTTATGTTTTTGGTCTGATCTCACTCCTTTTTGCAAAAATTTTTATTTTTTCCCAGACTTCAAAATCTCAAAAAGTATATAGTGAATCTAGAAATATGGGACTCATCTTGTAGCTTAATTTAATTGATCGCAATTCTGAGAAAGTAGGCGGATGAATGAATGAATGAATAATACCCCAAATATTATACACTAACTATTAAATATTATATTAACAATCAATTTTACCTGAATCGAGATACGTTCAACTAATATTGTCAGGTCAAATTGATGGTGTGTGGGCCCTTATGAAGGTTATACATATTAAATATATTTAAAGTAAAGTAATATTAAAATAACTCCAAACTATGAGAGAAATTTACTATCTATAATGATTACTCCTCAATGTGAAACTTGAAATGTTGAACTTTACAAAAAATGTTTGAAACTTTTTTTTACATATCCAAAAAATACTTTATCGAAAATTATGGTATATAATTCAATTAAAGCTTTTCAAGATATTATCCATGAAGCAATTGATCATAATCATGCAGTTGAATCGTTTTCGAGAAAAGCGAAAACCAAAAAAATTGTTCGATAGGAGGTGTCATTAATAAACATTTTTTTGGAATTCTTTTACCTTTGTATATAACAATTCAAAAATGCTAAAAAAAATATATATGTATGACCTGTAGCGATATTTTTGGTCCTAAACAAATTGAAAAAAAAACGTTTCGTCCAAAAAACGTCTATAAACGTAGTTTATAGAAAACCGACCTATCCGTTAGGGCTATAGTTAAACAGAGGCACATGCGGAATTCCTTTCAACCAAAGAATCGATTCTGTTTAGAAAAAGAATAGAATTTTTTCTGTCAAAGCAAATATTTTGGAAGATTTCAGAAAGATTTTACACTGATTTGCAATCACACTAGCAAGATTTGTCTTTTCTAAAATGAAATTGAAAAAGTTCGATTCTGTTTGGAAAAAGAATATATATTTTTGTTGAAAGGAATTCGACAATATACGAACAGATAGACAGACAGAATTGCGAGACCCACTTTTTTGACTTCTCTATCATGATAATGTTATATTTAATCAAAATCTCAGATAAGATTTTTTTTACGAATCCATAACAAACCATATACCTAATACCTATGTAAATAATGATTATCGTAAAAAATTTAAATCTGGGACAGAAAAATCAAATCTATAGGTATTTAAAATTTATTAAGAGACATAGACATTCATAAACCATAAACTTCTGTTTTGAATACATTTAATATTGAAGCTCAGCTATATTAATTTTAATTTTATTAAATTGTTTTTTAAGACTATATAAAAATAAATAAAAAAAATTGGATACCAGGACACAACAGCTCGTGAAGAACTAGGGTGTATAATGACTTACAACTCTCAACCATTGTTGTGTGCTTGTTATTGGCAGGAATAGAGGGGACCTAAATTTCTACCGAACCCGAACGGCTAAGGGTGGAAGGTCTTTTCATGAATAAACTAGTCGTGTTGCAATTAAACTTATTTTCAAAAATTGTTTTCATTCGTTTTTTAAGATTTCGCTTAAATGACTGGCCTAAAATTATGCGCTTAATATGTCGTAATCGATTTTTTTGATCCATTTGATTGTTCATTAAATATTTCTTTAAACTTAACCATAAAATAAAATGTTTATCATAAAATAATATACATGTTATAATAAGCAAATTTAATATTCTATTTGTTTAGTTTTTAAGTTATTTACCTAGTTAACAAATTTCTAAAACATCTGTTATTTTTTCTGATATCCTTCAATATAATTTCTGATTCATTTCAAATCCCTACACTTATTGTTAAATATAAAACTTAAATATCATAATTCTAGGCAAGCTGTGTTTTAACTAAATCATGCCAACTCTAAAGCATGGACCACTCGGGCGTATACGTTATTTTCTTTTTGTTTATTTGAGATTTGTTTTTATTATACTTAAAGTTCATGAAATATTTGTAATTTCTTTTAAAATCCGTTTACTTTCATGGCCGTTTATTTGAATTGAATTAAAAAAGTTGCATTAACACATTATACAATTTATTTTTTTCAATTTAAAACTTATAATAGTCTCGTTTTGTCCCGTCCAGTGGCCATCAGTCCTATCCGTGCATCTATTCAGTTAGATATATGTCGAACTAGAGGTACAGAAGATGGAAACAGAAACAGTCATAGTTCCATTACGTTATTTATTTATGTAGGAATGCCTATATAGAATTTTAGAAAATTTTGTTATTCAATCTGGGATTTTATTTTCGAAATTATTCGTAATAGTCTGGAAACTATTTTTTCCATTAAAAGATCGAATGCAATCAAAGACTGTTTGGGTGACAGTAAACCTATACAGCTCCATCTAATGATGGTGGAAATGCTTCATAAAAACATTATTAAAGAAATTATCCCCGAATTTCTAACAAAACATTTTTTTTTATTTCGTGTTTTGTATTCGTTGACGAATGATTCTTTTCTAAATGGTGTATTAATTTTTTGTTATATTAGTAAAACAACACTAAAATAGCTCTTACCGTGGAATTTGTTATTTCCAATCCAACAAACATAACACCCTTTTTTGAAGAGTCCATCATATCTCCATCCTAGCTCTTATCTCAACTTTAATTTGTACGAAAAATGTTTTTCACTGTCAAAGGTTTTTTGCAAAGTGGAATATTTTGAGTATAAATATTTCAGATTCATGTTTATAATTTTTACGTGGAAGAAATGGTATTTTAAAAATGTACACCTGTTGCTTTAGATTTGAATTAACTTGGGTTAAAATTATACAAGGAACATAACAGCAATAACCTTAAAAAAAATCAGTTAAAATTTTTTTTTTAATTATTGCTGCTACAAAAATGTATCTAAGTTTACCGAGAATCATCATTTTGAGTATCAAGGTTTTTTTTGACACGGATGAAGTATTGAGAAAAAAGACTTCAGGGTGAAGAAAAAATCCATACAATTTAATCTACCCTTCTCTCACGACCTTTAAGTCCATAAATACATAGCTCTCTCTCACATAATTTTTGTCTCGAAACAGGCACTTTGGTAGATTTTGGGTGGAACTTACCCACTTCTCGTTTTTACGCACATAAAATCTACGTGTCTCACTGGATGCACCCTTTTAGCGAGACGGCCCTGTAATCAGGCACTACACTAATAAATTGTTACAGAAATTCTTCCAGAAAATAGAAGTGAAGAAGAACAATTTTTGAACACAACGCAAATCAGCAAGAGTTATCAGATGTAACACCTGTTACATTAAAGTTTAAATTAACATAGTATACAAAAAATTAATTTAAGGCCACCCTGTATGTTAAGAAAATGACAAGCCATGCAATGATGCATGATATGGAATTCTCACTTCAGGCTTCCCCCACCTCCCCTTATTTTTCCAACGACACTTCGGATCCAGTGTCACAGTTTATTGAATATTGAACAATGAGTACGAAAATATAGAGACAAATATGTGTTTTCGGTTGTAGTACTCGTTCAAAGAAACGAATAAGGTATCTATGTACCTAACATCCCTCTATACCGAAATATATTTATTTCTTCATCATTTGACAAACAAAAAAAAGCAACAACTTTGACAGACAGCGCAGCGTAGAGTGGGTAAAAACTGAACATGAACACAGAATATTACTATTGAAATGAAAAAGATACTTTGGAATGCAGCGTTTAACGTCAAATGAAAGAACATCGGTATAGCTCACGTTTTCGGCTCTAGAAATTAAATCAAAACGAGAGGAATGATAAACATTCGAAGACAAAAAAAAAATAACAAATGAAACAAAGCCAGAGATGAAAAATCTCGAAGTTGAGTTTTTGGGAGGAACACAACGATAACACGTTTTATCGATGGCTTACCAAAATGCTTTCTCATTCTCTGTGTTAGCCAAATACTTTGTGAAGCTATAAATCATTGGTTCCTACTCATGAATAAACAGTGTATATATGCCTCTTAGGCTTTGTTATAGGTATATAGATGATATGAGGGATGAGAGCTCAACGCATAGGATTGTCCTATGAACTAATATGTGATTTATGTGAGAAGCATGTTGGCAGCATTCTTTTCAATGCTTTTAGCTTTCAAAACTTTACGATTTATCTAGTATGTCCATTTAAGGTGTGAAAATAGAACGTATGTTATGTAGATTATGTAGAATGTGGGTTAATTGAACGTCAGAAGTGCTTAATAGAATTGAAAAATAACAAAAATAAATGGGTTCCTTGATGGTTAGACTCCTGTTGTCAAACAAACATTTTCTAAAGTAAGATAGCTAGGTATTGATAAGGATATCAATGTTTTTGGGTGTTTTTATTTTTTCGTTTTAGTATGCGTGATTGAACATGTGGCTAATTTAAATTAAAATTATTTTGAAAAACGTAATTGATTTCTGAAACTCATTTTAAAATGAAAGGATATTGTGCTTAACATTGGAATAGCAAGAAGCGAATCCCCTCTAACATTAGCACCGTACCATTTTTTGTATAGGTTCTTAAGAAAAATAATTCAAGTTCGTTATTATATTGTATTGTATCAAAAAAATTTCGTCTCTGTATCGGTTAATTCAGTGCAGGGTCATAAGTCCACAGGCCATAAGTCCATAGTGAATTTTTGACCCACTTATGTGAATTAAAAGTCTGCAAATCTATTGTAGATTTTAATACCACCTTAGTGTGCAAGAATACTCAAGGAAATTCTTGTGGATTTCTGACCCACTTTAGTGATATAAAATATATTCAGTTTATTATCACTGAAATTGATAGTTATTTGAAAAACATTTTGTATTTTTTAAGCTTAAAATGCGTTCCAACCGCTCTCGCTTGATGTGCCCGAAGAGTTTTTGTTTTTTTTTTGTTTAATGGAGAAAATATATTGGATTTATGACCCATTTTCTTTCTAAAATTAGGAAATATTGACCCACTTTTTTGTGGACTTCTAGCTCATGAGGGTGGGATATAAATCCACAATTTATTTATTCTTGTTAGCCACCCAAGTGCGTCAAAAACAATTGTGGATTTTTGACCTGTGGACTTATGATTATCTGCGCCGTATCGGCTTTAGTTTCGAATATCTAAGTCTTGTTTTGTCTCGGGATCGTCTCAGTTTCATCTTGGTAACGTCGCAATGTCTTTTGTTTTTGTGAAAAAAATCTAACTACATTTTGAATTACAAGCTGTTAAATATTATCATTTAAAATTTCTATACTACATAATTCAAAAATACGATATTTTAATTTAAATTCATTCTGGTCATATTATCATACCAACGAGATTTTTGTTAAATTTCGTCTAAATTGAAAGAATTTTGGGAATTCGACTGAAAAACTTGAAATACCTAATCTAAAACACATAGTTTTAATTTTATTTATTTTTATTATTTTCTGATTGCTGTAATTTGAATCTGACATTCTGACTGTTAATAATAATAAAACAACTTAGCATTAAAGTAATCCAAATTCTAAGAAAGATTTCCAATTTTGGCATATGAAAGGTGGCCTTAGAATTATTGAGTAAGGAGAAAGTACTGTACATAATGCTAGTTTAACAATAGTGTACCCGTAACAGCTTGCAAATGTCAGAATTTTTAATTTGATGTCAGATTCAAATACATCAAACATTAAAAAAAACAATCTTAAAAAACTATTTTATTTAAGTTTTTTTTAATTTTTTGATTTATTGACTTTAAGGTTTATTGTTCTTTTCCAATTGTCAGAATTATATAATTTCTACTAGATTTGATCAAATTTGGAAAAAATTTTAAATAAAAAAAAATTATAAAGAAGTGGAAAAACAGCACAAAAAGTAGTGATAATCTTTTGAAAACATTACTTAACATTTTGGACTTGCTTTTCTAAATATGGTACTACTTTCTCCCTTAGAATCACTTTCATATGAATCTATTCATTTTATAGGACATGATGCATACATTTCGGAATTTAGAAAATGCTTTTTTTAGATTTAAAAATTTTGGACGAAATTCTGACACAAATTTTAGAGCACCAATTTTGAACCTGTTTTCAAATTTAATGATATAATGAGGTAGTAAATGATTTTAGCTGTCAAAATTCAACCACTGTGTCCCGTATTCAGTTATCGAACGCATACTGACAGATCAACGCGGTATCAAATATCCATTACGTTAAATTGTTGAACGATGAACCACGTCCCACAGTGATACATTCCAATTTTCAGATTTCCTGTAAAAGAAATAGAGAACTATAACCGCTTTTCGATACTTTTTGTATTTAACCCAAAGTTAAAGTTGTGCGCTTTTTTGGTTCTTATGCACAGGAAAGAAAGTGTACGTTGTGTGATGTTACTTTAAAATCTTGGTTATTAAATTAAATTAAATGCAATAAAGAAGTTAATTATACAACCTTTAATCTCCAAATATGTGCTTCGTCCAGAAACAATAGTTAAGCTCATCATTTAACTGATGAGCTCAACTGTCGTGCCTGAATTAAACGCATATTTACAAGCTAAAGGTGGCAAAAACTCCAATTGAATTGGATTCACTAATAACAAAGCAATATAAAAATATATAATATTCTATTGTTCTTCGCAAGTTAATAATTCATACTGTTTTTTTATTGACAAAAGTTTTTTCGGAAAAACCAGTATGTCCAACAGTGGACCAATTCTTAAAACTATACACATTGAATTCAGGAAAATTATACTTTAAAGTAAATTATTTTATTATTATTTTACGTTTCTAATATACCTATACATACTTAGTTTTTGTTTTGAAGTTCATTCTTTTAAGAAACATAAATATTTTATTATTTATTTTTCTTTACTGAATGTTTTCGGGAAAATATGATAGAAGGCACCGAAACAAATTGGTTTCGTGGTTTCGTCATACCTTCCGTCTGTCTATGTGTCTGTTCGTTAATGCGTTCGTGCTCTGTGGACCCTAAACGGGCTGAGCTATTTTCTCCAAATTCAAGACACAATATAAATACTATTATTGCTTAAATTCAAATTTTCTCGAAAACAGCACCAACGATTTTGATTAAACTTCATACCTGTATTGATTGTAAAAAAAAACTGCATTCCTGGTTTTTAGCCAAAGAATTCGTACAATGGAAATAAGGATTTGACGTTTTTTGTTAAAATTGAGATGTTGCAAAATAGAAAAATAAAACAAATTGTGTCGAAATCTTTTGATATAGCTTCAAATTTCTTGTATATTTTCATAATTTGCTACAAAACCTCATAAGTTTTGTGAAACTGGATACAAATTTCAATCCAACAAAGAGGCATAATTTTGTTTCTCACGAAATTTTTTTTTTTTTTTCTTAAGAATATTACAACCTCAGTAGTAAATTTTTGCATACCAACATTATAGTTTAAAAAATGTTCTTTATCGAAATAAAAATCGAAGACACTAATGTTGTTTAAGCGGCCTTTTTTTGTTTTCTGGCTCGAAAAAACGCAAGAGCATTTAGCTACGCTACTTGAACAAAAGAAATAATTTCATGGTTATCATAGATCGGGAGCATTTGATGGTAATGGCAATGCCATCTTCGTTTTGGAAGAAAAACGGACCAATGATGGCAGCAGCTTTTATTTCGCACCAAATAATGGGAATACACTGGTTCTTAGTAGACCTAGTATAGATTGGCTTCGTCCTTAATTTTGGAACTCTACCTATTGACGTAGCCCCATATCTCCGCGAAATTAGACCACAAAATTTGAAATGAAATTGGTGCAATTTTCATAATGAAATAATGCCACATGCAATAAGGCCCCAAAGATCAAGGCACATCAGAATATAGCTGAACAAAATCGCCCGATTTTTGTGACCTATTCTGTTGCCTTGTAAGCATTAAAAATTTGTGCTCTAAGTGCAACTCGTAAAAATTCGTGTTGAAAACCATGGCCGAATTTTTGTCAGCTATTCTGTTATTTACTATCTGATGTTTTTCAACATGATTCTTACATTGAAACATGACTGCTGAGTCCACAATTATTAAGCGATGTTTTACAAACTCTGAGTTTTCGATAAGCAGATTTTCATAATACTTTTTGAGAAAGACAATGATGTTTCAGCAAAATGCCCAAAAATGTTGTTCAAAATAGAATTAAATCAAACCCCAAAATTAATGTTGGGGTCATATTTATTTCGGGCTTTATTTTATTATGAAATAAGGCTACAACAAAAAAATTAAATAAGGCCTCAAAAAATAAAAAATTATCACCCCAAAATTTGAAAATTTTCGTTGATATTGTTTTGTATAGTTTTGAGGCCTTTATTAATTTATTCTTTGGGGTCTTATTTCCCGGGGCCTAATTTCGCGGAGCCCTAATATAAGCCTCTTCGCTGATATTAGATTAGAATTATTTTTATTGTTATGTATGTTATTTCCAATATGAAAATGTAGTAGCCCGTAGCGTACTGATTAAAACATAGGTGGGATCAAATCCAAGTATATAATAAATATTTTTAAATATTTAAAATATTTTTTTCACGGATAGTGTCATTTGAAACGACTTGACAAATCCTCCTCCAAGGGTATCTCTTGTCATGAAAGTGTCTCTCACCTTAGTTGCCTCGGCAATTCCTACAGAGACTAACATCGAAATGGCTAAGAGTTGTATATGTCACTAGACCACTTTTTCTTCACAACATTTATTTATATTTTTTTTATTTATATATAAATAAACTTTTTACACCCTAATTAATTAAATATGAACAATTTACTCTTACTCCTTAAAAGTGAACAAAAAAGCAATTATAGTGAAAGTTGAAAATATGGAAACGTGTTTCCAATTAAAAATGAATATGTAATGTATCATAAAAGAAGGTTAATATAATTATTATTATTATGCTGAATAAAAAAAATTGTTTTAACATGGAAAGTCATTTTAATTTTTTGATTAAAGTTTCGCTAGAACCTGAAAATATTACACTGTGCATGGCGTCCAACATGAGCAAATTATTTTACTCAATAGTATTTATTTGCTTTAATAAATTATTTTATGATATATAATTAAATACAAGAGTTTTGCCAATTTAAACTGTAGTTTATTTGGTTACCGTATATATATCTGCAGGGCAATTATAATTGATTTCGTGTAAAAAAAATCCGAATTTTAAATCAAAATAAACATTACAACAATGTAAAAGTTCAAAACATGGTTTCATCATAAAATAATTATGACGCAACCAATGTACCTCCATATGCTTATCGAGGTATATAGAACTTAAACGGATGGACGGATTTATTTCCGGGCATTTCCATGTGATTCCCTCGAGGATAGGATAAATTATTTGAATTCTTGTTTTAGCTCATTCATAATGGGTAACCCCCATATACAATAATTTATGTAAAACTTTAATTACATTTAAACTGTGTTTATGGTTTTTCTTAAAAATTCATGGGAAATAAGGTTTTAATGTTTTTTTTTTAAAGGAAATTACTTTAGTTTTATGTTTATATAAGGCGCCTTTAGCTGGCACAGCAATGCAAGTCTGAATAAAACGTTATAATCACTTTTATATCTACTTTTAAATCGCCGCAAAGTTGGTATAAGTTTCTAAATCAGCTGTCGCTGAAATGCAAAATTATTTGGAAAAATACAGATTAAAAAGCGTTAAATTCGCCATTTATTTGGACTAGCAGTATTGCGCATATATATTAACATATCTTGTATACTATTGGAATATATTTTCTTTTTATTTTATGCTATTTTTGATCATCACTGGGTGATTTTTTTTTTTTAAACAAATAATAAATACCTACTTATAACTAATTCACTATTTAAAAAGTTAAGGGATGTGTTGGAAAAATATTGTCTTTTTTATGTGAAGTTAAATTAGAGGGAATGGTTATATGTATGCAGGTTGTAACAGGATGTTTTGTTTGTCACTCTGATGGTTGCTCTGAGTAGAAGGAAAGTGAAACATGCGTTTTCAATTTTTTTAAACTTATTTAGTCAAATTGATTTTTACAATTATGTAAGTATGTGCTTCTTAAATTTAGCAGCTGACAAATAATATTATTTGTTATATCGTCCACCGCAGGAAATGCGAAACAACGCAGTTCCCCGCTGAATGGGCGATAATACAAAAAGGGTAAACAGAAATGAGGGTTCAAACCAAAGAGGCGAAAAAACTCCGTCAATGGGAACAAAATTATAGAAATAGGTCCTCTTATTGTAAACACTTGGGGTGACAAAGGGCAGTAATGTACCGTCGAAGTGTCTTCCAAGCTATCACACCCAGAATCAGAAGTAATTTCAATTGATCCTGTGCGGCCTTTTCGACGCTTCAGTTTTAAAAATAAATTAAATTTATTAGAATTAAAATTATTTGTTTAGAATTCAAGGCCTACTTATTATTGACTATTTACATGTAAACTAATTATTTTTTATATAAAAGAAGAAATACAGTCTAGTTGACAACTAATATTTATATTATGAACGGAAAGTTTTCTTAATTGATTAATTTAAATAAAAATGAAATGAAAAATGAATGAATGAAATTAATTGAAACAAATATAAAAAATTAATAATAATAAAATGGATATAAAATTTTGACGTGATGGTTATTGTTGATTAGTGTAGTTGTAACAAGGTCGCCAATTTACGTTAAGTAATTGTTGAAATTTTGTAATGACAAACAAAGAATGTAGCACGTATTTTTTCATCATTTTTTTTTCAATATTATTAACAAGACTAGTAGTGAAAAATAATATTTTTAAAAACTTCACGTTGCTTGAGTTATAAATGCAACTTAAAATTGTAAGATCAATCAAAACGTAAACAGATGGTTTTTAGTTTATGCTTGATTTACAAGACTGCCCAAACTTCTGTCCCAAAATATTGAATGACATTTGTTTACACCAAGACAAATAAGAATGAAGAAAAATAGTCTCGAAATTTTTAGGTTATGTCTAGATTAAACGTCATGGTATCCAGATACAATTGTCAGTTTTTATGACGAAAAAAATGGCAGATTTTGAAACCCTTAACCCGATGAAGGAAGAAGAAATTACGAAAACTTGCTAGTAGTCTAAATCGGCCATTAGTGTTGTGAGAATGACATTTTGGCCAGTTATGGTATTCATTCTTAAATAGAATTTGACACTTTTACTTGACTGATGTGGGACGAGTTTTAATCGCCAGAATAAATACACGAGACGGCCAATCCACTGGCCCATTTCTTAATATAACACGCTCATCAAACTTACTCTTCAATAAATCGATTGTAAGGTGTGTTATGAGGCTTGTGGCACCATCCTGTTGAAACAACATGTCGTCCAAGTCCATATCTTCCAATTCGGGCTAAAAATAATCGGTAATCATGGCGCGATAACGCTATCCATTCACAGTAACGTGACGATCGTTATCGTCGACGAAAAAATATGGCCCAATAACGCCGCCGGCATGCAAACCGCACCAAACAGTTATTTTTTGTGCATGAAGTGGTGATTCATGAAGCAAATGTGGATTTTCACCCGACCAATAACGCATATTTTGCTTATTGACGTACCCATTGAGCCAAAAATTAGCTTCATCATTTACGAGTTAACGCTCTTAAAGTTGCGGTAACCGACTCCGAATTTCGGTAAACATTTTTTTTAATTTGCAGACGTTGCTCCTTCGTGTACTTTACCATGATGAAAATGTTGAGTTTACTGAATAAATTGACAATAACAGTTCGATGATTAGAGAAAGGATGCGTTCCTATTGCAAAAACCGATATAAAACGAAATACATATAAAACATACATGTTTTTGTGTTTACCATTTACATCATAGCCATCTTGCGTTATTAATTATCACTCTTACTTGACAGATGAGCAACGAACTGCATCTTGCTTTTATTCAGCAAATTTTTAATCCGAACTGTTATACCACAAAGTGCGAATAGCGTTTTCGATATTCATCTAGATTTAATTTAGGAACCGAATCCGTTTACACACACGATTACAAAAATTACATTTCAACGTATCTTGGAACAACATTTTGTGTACTGATGATTTGTTGTGACGTCAAAAAGTCAAATCAGTGATAATTGACGTTGATACTCTAACACTAGCCAAATACAAAGCATAAACATTGAAAAATATCAACGAACGCATCCTTAAATGCCAACCTTCTATAAAACACATTTTTTCTGCAATATCATTGATTGTCAAACTATACAGACACTCGAAAATATTATATTCAGTACAATGGTGCGTTAACCCCTCCTCACCCAGGTGACTATGTGCCGACAGACACTTCCTAACTCAACTAATTTTGAGTACACTCTCCGACCGTACGGGCTACACCCCGCTGAAGCTTTAATTACGCCCTTAACGGGCCTTTTTTTCATAGGATTTTTATCGTAGGTTTCTCTCTATGGGGATCATATCCCAAGGATATCACCCAGGATCTACATTGATCTAAGTGTTACAGTAACAAGATCAACTGTCAGCCCGCTTACCTAACCTAATCTATTATATTCAGTAGTTTATTACTGACTAAACACTTTTCCTTTGTTGTTGTTTATTGTGTAAAGTTTTACTGCGCTGCCTATAGGATTACCAATTAAAAACGGCTATTGTTAATTTTACCGATTGTGTTCCCGAAAACAAGTTTATTTTAAATAATCATAAATAATCATAAACCAGATAGTTAAAAAAAAAATTTAAAAATCAATTCATGTTTAAACTGCTTCTGACTTCGTTAATAGAATCTTTTCTTAAAAATGTCATTTTATGAATAATTTGTGAACCATTTCTTTACTTTCAAAACACATTCATAAGTTAATCCGTTAAGTTAATCAACTCATCGTTCATACCTATTATAATTATATGCTCTGCTCTGCACTGTTTGGTCGATAAGATAAGTATATCTATATGTATATCAAAAATTTCACTCATCATAATAAAAATGATGAAAATTGTTTTAACTTTTTTCAAGTAGAGCGTTGATTTTTTAATTAACAAAATAAATAATTCATTTTGCATGGTTCTAAATACCTACCTTTATAGTGTCCCTGACTTATATCTATTTTCAAGGCCAAAGTTATAACCTAAACCTAATAAAGAATTCACCCGTCAATGACGTTGTTGAAATGTTATCTACAAACCTTAATACAAATACCTACATAACTTTATTTTTATAAATTATGATGACATGAAGTAACAGTGTAGGAAGGTACGCCTTTCTTTGCAGAACGGAAGTTTACTTTATTCCTGAAATTGGAATTTTAAAAATCATTATAGGTAGATATCTATCTATAAAATATTTAATTTCCTAAAGTCAACAGTATTTTTGGATATGAGTTTTAATTAAACATTATAACTGTGTATTTTCACAAAGACTAAGGCCTCCAAACTCGTCATGAACATTAAACAATTCGTCTTCACAAGAGAGCTTTAAGGAGATTCAGGGGATATCATGCGCAGAAAATACTGATAATTCATTTTAGCTTTTTCACCAATGAACCAAAGAAGCCACACGCAAGCCAAGGACCCACCGAGAGTCTACCTTACACCAATTTCCTAAATCAGTCACTGAACGACCGACGGTTCACTTGCAGTGTTAGATCATTCGTTTAACTCACTGAATCTGAAAACCTTAATCCACCCGGCCCCATCTTTATCACTATACCATCAAATATTTGCTATATGTATAATATACATACGTGTGTTCCTTGGGAGAAAAAAAAAATAATTGAAAATATTCAAACACAAGAATCTCCATTCTCAAAGGATTAATTCTGTGTGAATATAAAAAGAAGTGATTTAGCTGGTTCGCTCTCTCTGTGCGATGATAAGTTCTGGTTTTGGCTTTCCAAGGATTGTGTATAGTTTTGCAATTTTGTTGTTTGTGTTTAATAGTGTGTGAATTGTCCTCCAAAAAAAAGGACGAAAGAGCAAAATAAAAATAAGGAAGAAAATGTGGATTATTTTACCAACCGGGTTTTGAAATTGAGTTTTTGCCACCCTGGCCGTATATCCGTGCCATTATAAAAGGATTCGCTCGTCCAAGACCCTCTCTATCTTTCCCCTCTTATCATCGTTTAAAAAGAATGCCATGGCACTGATACAGTTGAACCGGCGTTAAGTCATGTGTGGTAACGTCAGTGGTAGTAAAATTACGCTCTAAATTATTCACCGTGAAAAAAGGATTTCTTTTTGTGGTTTTGGCCAGTCTGTTTCGTTTTTTCTTCCACCCCCTTCGTTCTCCATTTATACTTTTGCCAGCAGAAATTGCACAAGCATAATAAAACAAAAGCCGCAAAAAAGTATCTTCTAATGATACAGTAGATATATACATTTCTGTGTGTGGATACTTATTGTTCTTGTTAAGGATAACTTACCTACTACACCAACCTGTCGTGTGTGCCGATGACAGCCATGAGTGAATAAATAAATACTGGATTTTCTCATATCCCAACCAAGTTACATACATCAGCAATAACAAACAACAACAACAACAGCGAAATTGTTGTTTATTTTATAAAATAAGAAAAAGTGTCCTGTTTGTGTTGTTCCATGATTCGTACAGCGAATAGATTGATTGCAGTGGCAATGTGATATGAATAATTTATTGCCACCAGAATGTGCGAATGTGAATGTCTTTTAAATATGCCACACGCATCCCCGACTTAATGGGATTGCTTAGCAAAAATCGGAAAAAGGATACCTGTCCAAATGCCAAGTGAATTATGCGAGTTTTTTTTTGTATCTTTTGTGTGATTTATCAATGATTAAAGTTCGGTTTGGTGATTAAACGTTGTGAAATGTTTTGTTGTTATATACAGTTTCACCTTTCACCCACAATCATCGCTCACCTAAATTTTCTCTCCTTTGAATGAATAATAAATGGTTTGTGATTATTTTTATCGTCAACATTGTTGAGAAAATACATAAGTGTCAAACCTTCAAATGCGCCTTGGCATTTTTCTTTAAAAAATTCTATGAAAGGATAAGGAGTTGATAAATATTTTATACTGGATAGGATAAATTAAATTAAATCCGTCTAGATTTGTTTAATAAACAAAAAATTGGGTAAGTTTGTTGATATTAAAGAATATGAAATTTTGTGTTAGTGGCTTTAATATTTTCCTGTTTTAAAGAAAAACTGAATATTTTAAAAATCTAATTCGAAATTTGAAGGGAACTCAAAGTCAAAATCAATCTAAATGGGTAATTTTTCTTTAAACTTGGTAAAATAATAGTGGTAGTATTCATTATAGTTAATTTATTATTAAAACTAGACATTTCTAAGTAAACAGCAGTACCTAAGTTCAGTTGAATTTTTGAGACAAAATTTAACTCTTATGGTTGGTCGTTTAAATATTTGAAGATATTTGTATAGTTTAATAATCGAATACTTCAATAAACAGTTACCAAATTAGGTTTAAATAGAAGCTGTTTTAATAATACTTTTTAGAGTATTTTTAGAGTATTTTCTATATTTTTTATACTTTTATTGCGTTCATCGTATTTTCACAATTTACTCCTACAAATTAAATTTTCAACAACAAAAATGAGGGTGTTATTAATTTTGTATGTTTATCATTTTCTTATATCCTCTATGCTGAATTGTGTAATGTGTTTAGATATTCTTTTTTTTTTATTTCGCATTCACTTGTTCTACAATTTTTTGACTTCCAATAAATTACAAACCAAAAAATTGCAAAACAATTAAATGCCAAAAAAAGCGAAACAACAAAATGCCAAATAGAAAATTGCGAAAACTCAAACAAAAAACTGAATGAAAATTGCGAAATATAAAATGTAAAAAAAAAAAATTGAAAAATCATTTAAAAAACGAAACGTAGTAATATAATTTGCAAAACTAAGAATGTGAAATAGCAAAATGGCAAACAAAAAATGCCAAACGAAAAACAGTGAAATGAACCTCGGCTAAACGTTAGTTTTCCAGGCATTTCTTGCAAAACATATCATGGCCATTATTATTTAATTCTCAAGCCTAGTACGCTACTGATGATAAACGAAACGAAAATCCCATACAAAAACGACAAAACGAATTCATAAACGAAGTTCGATGAGCGAAATTGTAGCAGAATATTTGGAGAAGTCTCCGCTCTTTTTTCGTACAGAATTAAATGTCCAGCTCCAGACCATTTATTGTGTGCGGAAGAGTGACATTTGAGTTGTTTCTTATATATGTTGTTTCTTTCATATCAGCGTGCCTCTCTGTGATTTTTATGCGTTGTGTTTTTGTATTTTGTTTGCAATTGATGTCTTGGTGACACTTTGGGTGGATAATTTTTCGTTGTCCTTTTCGTAAGCATATCGCTGTCGGGTTAGAGACAACGAAAAATTTCGTTTCGCATCAGCAGCGTACTAGCCTTCAAAGTAGAATTATTTTATAGGAAGAAATAAAAAAAACAAACAGTATGTATTTTAACGATGAAATGAGATTTGGCATTGTTTTTTCTCAAATGTTGACCGTAAGACTAGGTTCAGACAACCACCCAGTTCGTAGAAGTAAACATGATGCTGAATCACAGATTAAACAATTTAAAAAATAATGATACCATAAAAGAAAATTTTGAATAAAATTTTATTTGATTGCTGAGAGCAAAAGTTAAAAGAAGTAAAACAAATTTCAAACGGCGGCCAGTATGGTATAGTTACCTACAGAAACGGAACTTAAATGTGGCAGCGCTACTAAACTTTTAGTATCCTTTTAGCTTATAATATTAGGTATGATTTTTTTTCGTACATATATTTAAATTTGCTTAAATATTAATTTATATGTAAAAAAAATAACAATTCCGCTTATAAATTAAGAGAATATGAAACAAGTGCCTCCAAAATCTTCTAATTCATGAAATCCATCAATTCATTCAAAGATTCATCCTTATGACACATGATTTGACATCAACAAAATGTCTGAACAAAAAATGTCCCTCATTTGAGAATTTGAATAAAACTCAACTAAATAAAATAAATTCTTAGAGACCTTAATGCACCTTTCTCGTGTCTATTTGTCACTAAAAAACAATTTACGAAGGAAGAACATTTTCTTCTTCGGATTTAATCCAGTATTGGTTTGATTCAATTTTTGTTAAATTGAACTTATAAGGAATATTATTATGTTTCTACTAATAATTGTAGTGCTTTCACGTCGAAACCAAATTTACTGATTCAGTTATTCTTAATTCATTAATTTTGAAAATAAATAAGGAAATAAAAGATTTTTTTAAGACAATTTAACTCAAAATAGCTGACAGCAATGTCAGTGTTGGTAAGATTCATTTTTTAATGTTTTTTTTCTTGATATTCACTGCTCACCGAATAATTCTCACTATAAATTCATGGTTTTCCGGGTTGTGTGAAACCAATGTACCGTCTTGTTTTCATCAAATTTTGACGAGATCACGGATATCAATTTCAATCCAATAGCTTACGAAAGTTTATTCCCCTCTCTTGTTAAACTTTATTTGTTGCAATATTAGCCGTGTTTTCAGCAAAATTTTTACACGCAAACAAAAAAAAAAACGTTTATGTGTAAAAATACAGCGGCGCTGGCTATTCACTTTTCAAAAAACACGTCTCTTATAAAATAACAAATTTTTAAAAATTATTTAAAATACTTTTTTTTTTTTTTGTTTTTCACAACGCACAGGAATAATTTGATAATAAAGATTTTTCTGTTCGAATTTCTCTTATTATAAACTATTTATACCAATTTCATTAAGACAGAGTGATGAAGTCCCAGGACTAACTTTCTTAATTTGCACGGATGCAATTTTAAAAATTTAACAAACCTAATGTTAAAGACTTGAATACAACAAAAATTATTCAAGGCGTGCTTGAATAATTACTAAACTTTTTATGAAAATTATCGCATTTTAATTGTAACCCCCAGAAGAATATAAAGTAACCAAAATTTCTCGTAACGGAAATAAAGTTGCAGCCTTGTCCAAAAAAAATTAATTCCGAAGGTATTATTATTTTTTTCCATTTATAGGGTCAATGTATAGTAATTCAGGAAAGATTTCAGCACCTACGGAATTTGGCCAGACCATTTGATTTTTTTGAGTCGCACCGCACTGCTGACCGAATTTCATCCTGGGATGTTAACAATGAATGCAATAATTTAGATTCCACATATTATGATCATGATATTGATTAAAAATAATTCAATTAAACAAAAAAACGACAAGGAATCATGCCCTATCGCGAAGTAAATCATTCAGCTGAAGTGCAGTTCAACGGAACTGTGCCTCCTAATATTGTTAATGAATGTTGTGCGTTTGTCATTGTCTATGTTATATTATATATATATTTATTTCGGTAAAAAAAAAATTACAGTGTGTTATCGCACAATTTACATATTTTAAAGTACAGAGATTTGGTTTACAAAATATAAATCTTTCTACTGAATAATTTATAATAAAATTTTATGTTAAATATAGTAGGCAGTAAAAAAGGAAACCATTTTTGAGGAAACAACGATTAAAACCTCAATTTAAGTTATAAAAAAAAAATATATATATATATATATATATATATACATATATATACATATTTATGTATATATGTACATAAATGGATAAAAAAATTAATTAACAAATTAATAAATAAGCAAATATATCAATCAATAAATAAATAAATGAATTAATAAATGAATAAATAGATGAATAAATAAATAAATAAATACATAAATAAATAAATATAAATAAATAAATAAATATATAAATAAATAAACAAATAAATTAACATATAGGTACATTCACTGGGAAATTTAAAAATTTGGTAAACAAAAATTTCTATAGAAGCATATGTATTTACAATTTAATTGATATAATAAAATGAATACATAATAAATAAGTATAACAAAAAAGAATAATAAATACAGACTGTCTTGTATGTCTAATGTAGAATGGTGCCAAGGTAGATTCATCATCATTTTTAAAATTTTGCTCGGAGATATTTGTAATTTTTTAATGTGACATTGAGCACATTTACCCCAAATCTGGCATCCGTATAGAAGTATTGCTTGGAAAATAGTTTTGTGTATGATTACTTTGTTTTCATTCGAAAGTATAGAATTTCGATTTATGAATGGATACAACATTTTGATTGCAATATTTATTTTTTTAATTGTTCGCACATTGTGTTCTTTAAAAGTCAGTTTACTGTCAAGGTATATGCCCAAGTATTTTACCGAAGGCTCCCACATTATGGGGTGTCCATTAATAATAAGCTGATTAGCCGGAAGTAAGCAAGGTTTTCTTTTCCGAGTAAAAAAGATTGCTTGGATCTTTTCGGCATTGAGCTTTATTTTCCACTTTGTGTAATAATTTTGCAATATTTTAGCCGCATTTTTTAAATTTGTCTCAATATTAAGACCAAATTCATGCGACGAAAGAATTGCTGTGTCATCGGCATATATTGCTATATCGCAGTTAGGTAGTGTTGGGAAATCGGATGTGTATAAATTGTATAACACTGGTCCGAGAACCGAGCCCTGAGGTACACCAGCAGAGAAATTTATTAAATCGGACACCCCGCCATTAATATGTACCTTGAAACATCTGTTTGCAACAAAGCTTTGTACTATTTTACAAAGATATGAAGGAAAATTATAATTTATCATTTTATATGTGAGCCCCTTATGCCACACTGAATCGAATGCTTTTTCAATGTCCAACAGAATCATACCTGTCGATTTACCTATTGCACGGTTCCTTTTAACTATATTGCATATTCTTAGAACTTGATGCGGGGTTCCATGATTTTGTCTAAAACCGAACTGTTCATCTGGATATATTTTCTTATCATCAATTATTTTTATAATTTTTTCTTTCAGAATTTTTTCGTAAATTTTACTTACCGAACTTAGCAAACTAATTGGTCTATTGGATTGGATTTTCTTAATTTTTTTTAAATTAAAGAGTAATAAGGGTAGAAGGTTAAGGACAAAAAAAAAGCAATTTTTGTTAACGCCCTGCGAGGGGGCGGGGGTTTTGCTAGTACATTATATATTCAAGCTCATTGTTTTTAATAATATTGAACTGTTTAGTAATACTATATATACAAAAAAAACACACCTATTGTTTAAGTTCATGTTGATTTGTATTATTTTCATTTATTTATAAAAATTAAAATTATAATAAAGTTAAAATGACATTGAGCAGTTTTTTTCGTTAGAAATCTAGATGGTTTGTTTTTTTCGTTAGAAATCTAGATGGTTTTATTGTTTGATTCACTACTTGCACATCTACTTTTTTGGGTTTTATCTTGGGGATTTCGTCTTTACCTGGTTTATGTTTGAGTATTTTGGCTTTCGAAATTTTCTTTTTGGGGTTATGACTTTTTTTTTTATGTTCAAATTAAATTTTGCAACCGATTTAACTTAAACTTTAGACAATATTGCCATACAGTTCTGAGCTATGTTTAATTTTAAATTCTCTAGCTTTACACATATAGTTATAAATAAGTTAGTTTGAAATCGTTTACAAAATAAGACTGAAATTTTACATAATTCAATATCAAAACGTTTAAAATGGATTAAAAATTTCAAACAAAATAGAATTAGCAAATTGCAAAAAATATTTAATTGAAAATACAACGTACAGAACAAACAGACAAAGAAGTAAGCGATATAAACAATTATATTTCCATTGGAAATTTGTTTTTTCTAAGTGTGGACAAGATAAAAGAGTAACAACAGCACTCATCAAGAAAAGATTAAGATTTTGTTAAAATAGATAACTTTACTATACTTTGCAGCATTTTTTTTATTTTTAGTGTTTCCTTAACATATTTGTTTGTATCAGTTTCAATAAGAAAATAAAGTGCAGTACAATAAGCCCCACGGAATTATAGCCCGCGGGTCTTATTTTCCAAAATGAAAGGGCGCTTTTTTCCTTTTTAAAATAGAATAAAAGTTGTGGGCTTTATTTGCTTTTTTGAAGGTTTCAATTTGAAGAATGTGGGAAAAAACTCATTCAGTAAAGAACAAAAAAACGATTTTGGACTTTGCCAACAGCTTTATTGGACAATAGTACCTTGGGTGGCTCGCTTCGCGGGTTCCAAGGATTTTAGCTCCCTCGTTGGGTCATCTGTCCCGCTCACTCACCTCCGTTGCTGCGATTAGCTTTGAGTATTTTCAGTCGCCAGGCAGGCGCCAATGTCAACAGTTTTCTTAGACAGTAGTATAAAGTTAAAGATTTATTCAGTCACATTTTAAGTTGAACCCATACTTCAACTTAAAATGCCAATTCAGAGAGGCAATATCACCAGCGGGTCTTAATGCTTTTTTATGGTGGGTCGTATTCCCACTGCAAAAAGGAAAAAAAAATCCCGCTGCTGTTATATCCTCTTATTTTGTAAATAAGAACCACCAGTTTTATTTCCTTATTACATCTGCACCAAAAATAAAAGACCTATTCTGGACAACCTTACTTATACCGCCCAAGTCAAACAAACCTCATATGAGGTAAAATTGATTTCGTTAGGTTTTCGTTTTCTTCTAGCACTGTCACAACTAGTGAGCCTCACAAGAACTATCAAAATTGTTATCTCCTTTTGAGTAGCTCATAGCTCACAGGTTTGACAAATTCACAATGACGAATTCTGAATGGGTTCGTTCAACAAGAATTCGGAACTCAACAATCACAATTAAAAAATCACCTTACTGTGGTGGGTTTTTTGTGAAGTTACTTTTGAGAATTATCTAAGAATACCAAAACTGTTATCGAATCACAACAAACCTGCCAAAAAATCAACCTCAAATGATCTTGTGAATTGTGAGCCTTCACCAAGGTCAGAATAGGACTGTAAATTTTTAATATTTTTGCATATTGAATGAAACCGTTTAGTGGATTTAATTCCAAAAAACTCCGGCCGGCGTTGAAAAAACAAAAATAAAAAAGTATACTTATGCCAAACTGAGAATTGTATGAATTTTGCATATATAAGTGGTGTCATTTGTAGGTTAACATGGAACAGGATATCAATTTTAAAATAAAATAGCATTTGGGAAACGTCAAATTCAGCTGAAGTGATATTTGAATTAGTTTGCCCATCCCCCGGTTGAAATCCTGTGGATCAATGTCTTGAAATTGAGTTTTATATTTTTATTTCAGATGCATTTATTTTGCTGCAGTTATTACGCGGAATTTTTTCTATGATATACTTTTTTATTGTAATTGGTTTATTGGTTTTTTGTTTTGTATTATGTCAACTGTGAGCTGAATTGGTAGCGAATTTTTCTTTTGATTGCGATGTTAATCCCCAATTTTTTTTTTCTCCGTCCTATCAAATATTATATTTGGGGTTTTAAATGTAAAATTTTAAATAAAAATAGATTAAAATAGATTGCAAAATATTTTTGTGACATGAACGATGAAAACTTTTATAACACGTAAATATTAATATTTATAAAAACTAAATCACATACCTTCGATCCAACCATGTTTTACCTACAGTACCTACATCTATTAGAGCTGACCGAGTGACCGATACTCACTTTCCACTTTAGTCCTAATGGAAGTTCTGTTTTCTGTTCTCTAAAAGTGCGATATGAATAACCAAAAAAAAAAACACAAATAAAATCTAATCCTGGTATATCAGTATATCTAAATATATTTACTATTCCGAATGCTTTTAACGCACCGAATCCAAATGCGACCTCAAAGCTGCTATGACGTATGATTTTTCATATATTACAATTTTAAGTTCAAAAAGAACAGTATTGTAATTTTTGTTGGAATATTTCGACGAGAGAACTAGACGTTGACATCTCTCTTAATTTACTGAATTAATTAATTCATTAAATGAATTTAAAACAACGAAATAATAAATAAAAAAGCATTTCTCGTCGTCACATCGCGTCAAAAGTTCGAAAAATTAAAAAAAGATGCGAAGTTACCAAGAGAATTGGTTTATTTTTATTATTGTATTATTTCATTGTTTTAAGTTCGTCATTAAGAGAGAAAAACTGTGAAGAGATCTCGTCACGTCGACGTCTCGCTTTCTCGTTGCATTGTGAATCATGCCTGAGCCTTCTTCAAAAGATATATTCAATTGTTTCACTAACTTGATTTATTTTTTTAAAAATAACGTTGCCAATTTAAACCCACTATGTTTTAGCGTCAAATTAAAAACACATCAGAAAAGAGGGAGAAGAAAAAAAAAATTCAATCGGTAAACATCTTCTGATCGCAGATGACACTTTATCAGAGTCGAAACAAAAATCACATTTCCATGATTGTCTCTTGCCTCTTCAATTTTTAAGTTTTTAAATCGAGCAAGTTACGATTGAACGTGAGAATTTTTTATAATCTGACAGTTATCATACGAAGAGAAGATTTTAACCATTTCATATCTTTATTTCTCCCATTTTTGAACTAGGTATCTCGGGTATTACAAGATTTCGACTTGGAAAAAAATCAAGTCTTTTCGGCCCACTTTAGAGCGTCTACAAGAAAATTAATTTGTTTTTAATTTTGTTGTTTATTAAAATAAATTGCACACGACAGCATGTATTCTCAAACTAAACAGATTCTGTATAGGTATACATATGTAGTTCTTGAATCTTGTGCTCTGAAAATAAAAATCGAGAGAGAGAAATATTTATAGGAAAGAAACTAATCCATTTTATTTGATTTCATTCGAAATAGTGAACAAAATTCTTTAAAATTGTTGAATATAATTTCTTCTCCACAGCGTTCTTACGTCAAAATTTAGCTTGAGTCTTAGCTGATTTTTAGAGAGAAAAACGGGAACTAAAATTTAACGCGATGTGCCTACTATAGGCTCTTAATAAATATATTTATTTATGGGAAAAAAATTTTAAACTTCGGTAGCGCAATGCGAATTGCATTTGCTCGGAGCGAGCTTGGTCCAAGTTCGAGTCCCAGCTGGGCATAAAAGTTTTTAAAATTAAAATTGAGCAATGTAAAAGCACTACTAAAAAGGAGTCTGATTATCGGCCTGTCAGTCGTGAAATAGCTATGACTCAAGACTATAAAAATCATGGTGGTAGCTCACCTAAGTGTTGTTGTTTCATTCAAACTTTCAAATACACAAAAACCCCTTATAAATTTTAATCATCGTTGGAGCAGTCTTAAAAAAAATAATTTTTTACATATGCATTTTTTTAACATTTTTAAGAAAATCCTTGGTACACCATTGTTTAATATTTATTAATTCGGAGTTAAAAATTAATTTTTAATAAAAATCGATCCGTTTTCGAAATGAATTTTCAAAAAATATTTTTTAAGTGTTTTAAGGTATAGTGAGAACATAAATATGAAAAAGATAGCACATAAACTGCACATTATGCTTAGAACTTACAGTTTTAGATTGAGTCATTGTTAAACAAAATCAATATACATAATTAAAAATAAATTGATTAAACTACCTCTTAATTTATTCTGAAACCAATGAGATGTATTGTACAACATCTAATTTCGTGAACAAATATCGATTAATGGGAACAAAATTTAAAAATCTTTGAAGCGGGTTTTCCAATAAAAAAAAAAAAATTCGTCTACCCATTTTCAAAATATCCATATTTTTAAATTTATTATTTTAACTTATTAAGAGCTCTTGTGTAAAAAATTTTATTTAAATCTAAACCGAAAGGTTATGAAATATTCGAAAAACAAAAAAAAAAGATTCTATGAGAGATAAAGTTATAATTATTCATTTTTCGTGACCTTTTAATTCAAAATTAATTTAATTCAGGTCTTTCTTTCTTTGTTAATCCTAAATTTGTGGGCTTCAGGTCTCTCTTTCTTTGTTAATTATATTTTTTTAATTATATTTAAAAAGAAAGAAAGACCTGAAGCCCACAAAATAAGGATTCAACGATATTGTTATATATAAATTGGTTAAAAAAAAACTATTTAAATTAATTAAATAAACAAATTAATTTATTAAATAATTAATGATTTTGTTTTAAATTTACTAGAATGTTAGAAAACTGTTAATCTGAGTAACAGTAAAGAATTCAAAACACTAATTTTAACATTTTAGCTTTTAAATTTTTATTTGCCTTTTGATTGTTTACATGTGGAAAATAATTGATATGCAAAAGATCACAAGCCCTGAAAAATTCTAAATTATGAGTATTGCGTATTCCATAATCGACATGAATATGTAAAATTAAAAAAGCGGAATAATAAAAATCGATAAAATGCAAATATTAGAATAAATATTTTTGCGAAATAGTAATATGTTTAGTGAAATAATAAAATGCCAAGCAATTAAATGCGAATTCATTAACATACAAGACAAGAAAATTTGAAATAGTTTATTGTGAAAGGAAAAAACTCCAACAAAAATTTTCCCTAAGTCATAACATTTTAAAAGCTATTTGGATACGAGTATTATAACAGTCGTTCATTTTATTATTTAATCATGGCGCAAGAACGTGCAACCGATTTGTGCTCTTTATATATATTTTATAAATTCATTTATCTGTTATAGGACTGTAGGTATAGACAACATTAACAATATCAGTATTGAGGACTTGTTTTGAATTGATTTTTCTCGCATTTCCATATTATGTTTAAAAGATATCAGACGCGGCAATGGGTCTGGTAGTCGTTGTTTGTTTAACTAGGTCAAGGATTTTCGAATGATGACAGAAATATCTTACGTTGTTTGTTTTGTTTCTCTCCTTTTTTTTGTATTTTAACAAATCGTTACTATTCAAAGGATGTGAAGTTTTGATATTTTATTTCTTTATACAAAAATAAGAAAATAGAAATTCAGTAGGTATAATTTAAATTAATTTCTTAAAGGTTCTTGTCGTTAGTTATTATTCTGGTTAAACCTCATGTAAAGGGTGGGCCAAATACAAGTTTTTTTTTTTTAATGCAATAAAATGGACAAAATTAAATTTCTTCCATGTATTATTGCTTTATTAGTAAGAGTAAACATTCTCCCATTAGTTTTGGAACACAACGTCGTTTAAGTGGCTGCCTCGGCTGGCTTCGCAGTAGCGCATTCTGTCACTCCAATTTTCCAATTTGATGGTTTCGGGCTGTAGCTCAAGTATTGCTTCGTTGCTATTGGCCTTAAGTGCTTGAATCGTGTTGGCATAACATCGGTCCTTCACGGTTCCCCACAAACCCCCCAAAAGTCCAAAGGGGTCAAATTGCAGCTCCGAAGCGACCAATTAACATCGCCAAGACGGCTGATAGCACGATTTGGGAATTTGGTGCGCAAAAAATCGATTGTGGGATGGGCTGTGTGGTATGGTGCGCCAATCCATCCTGCATGAACCAGAGGTCTTCAATTTCAGTAAGAAAAAGTCGGTTAACATGGCTCTGTAACACCCACCGTTGAGATCGATGGCGAGTTGATGTTCGTGAGTAAGTATAAGTTTTCAATATTTACCAACGTTGTTCAAGCGTAAAACTACTCATTTCGCTCCGCGGAGATATAATACTAACTTTCTGTCAAGATTTCGAGCGGGAAAGAGCTGTCAGTGTCAAAATAACCTATGATTTAAAAATAAACCACTAGATGGCCCACCTTGTATACAAAAAAATGAAATTCCTTTTGTATTTGTTTGTTTTTTTTTTTTTTTTTTTGTGCCTGATATGTAGGAGCTTAAATGACAAAATCTTCTTAGTAATGAAGAAAATATTGCTCAAATGACTGTCTTTACTTCGTCAGATGCATTCTAGAGGTCCAATTCTCGATGACTCTGGCCCTATTGGCATAGAACATGGTTAAGGAGACAACACAGTAAAAAGTGTAATGGGTGCAAATCGCATGATATAAATTAACGTTGTCCGTGCTTGAGGTAATTATGCCCTTAAATCTCACTTACAGAATGTTTATTGTGGCATCAGCTAAAAGAAATTGGTTATCGGAGTGAGGGTTATGGTCCAAGTTCGAGTCCCAGCTGGGCATAAAAGTTTTTCAATTAAAATTAAACAATGACCAAGTCATATTGATGATCGGTCTGGCAGTCGTGAAATAGCTTTAAATCCAGACAATAAAAAAAAAAATCTTGGTGGTAAGCCCACCCAAGTGTTGTTGTTTCGTTCAAACCTTCAATAGAAATTGGTTATTTTTGATTGCTAGCGTTTTCTGTTGATGGTGATGGAAATGCCATCTTCGTTTTCGAAGAATCCACATACCAAATAGTGATTTTCTGCCGATGCGATGGATTGCAACGTGTTGGCCCTCCTGTAAATTGGCATCGATCCAGCAAGTTTGCTGAACCCACTGATCTTAAAATTGGCCTCATCACTGAAGACTATTTTTTTTCCCATTTGCATAATTCAGTTTTATCATTTTCAAGTGTTGCTCATTGCCGTATGTTGCTATGGTCATTTGCAAATATGGCGGAAAATAACTGTCAAATTCTATCCGTTCAATTGAAAAGCCCCATACAACATAAGCCCTCTTATTATTAAAATTATTAAATTATTTTAAAATTATTTAAATAAATTTCCGTTAAAATATCCCTTTATTCTTCTATATTGATGAAACTTTATTTCGATAAGTGCGGAGAAAACAGCAGCAATACCTATAGCTGTTCCCACACACCTCAAGCCTGATTCACTATGCGATGAGAGAACGAGACGAGAGCGTGACGTGAAGTCGTCGCAGTTGTCAAACCATTGTATACCAGAGCATACACAATAAAGCGTGTCTCGTCATCAAGCCACGCAAAGAATTCAAAAAATAGAAAAAAAAAGATGCGACGAGACGACGACTTTCTTCATTTTACAAATTAGTTAGTATGTATCTTTTAATTTTCAATTAATTCAATTAAATATAAAAACAAAAATGAAGGAATAAAAAAAGTGTTTTCTTTTGTGACTTGTTGTTTTCTTTTTCCGCACACCGCACTCAAAGCAAAAAAAAGAAAAAAAACGAATAAATAAACGGTGTCAAAAAAAAAACTCGCCAAGAAACTCCTTGCATTATGAATTGTGGAACGATCTTATAATGAGAAAAAGATGACAGCATTTAACGCCACGCCGCGCTCTCGTCTCGTTTCCTCGTCGCATTGTGAATCAGGCTTCAGTTTGGGAGCTGTAATAACATCTCGAATCGCCGCTATGCTCGCCTCTCACATCACTGCTTTCCTCGCACCGTTGTATTTAGCCTGACTCGGAAGTCGAAACTCGAAACCCTTCTACATGTTCTACACCAAAACATGTTCAGATTGATACCATACTAAACTAACATATGTACATGCACTACACACCATTATTTCCATTCCTAGGCAAACAAAACCGTTTATTAGAATACGTTATATAAGTATGTAGATATATGTATAATTTATAATTTCTAGTTTCGACCAAATCAATAATATGGCCGTAAGTTATAATATAATATTTGCGCAGAGTTACAAACAAATATACATAACAGCTGCTTCATTGCTCTTGGCATTATTCTCTGTTCTAAACGCACCTTGTTTGTATTTGTATTTTTCGAAAAATATAAACCATATCATCCGACAGCGTAGGTATTGAATAAAAGCACGATTCGGAAAGACATTTTATTTAACTTTTACCATGGTTAGTAATTTTGTAATTATACATAATTAATAAATTGATATTAGAATTATTCCAAAGAAAATATTACAATACTTCATAATAATTTAAGGCTACTTACAAGGAGCTTACAAATATTTTACAAAGTGTCTCTAGTTTTAGAAAAAGCTTATAAACATACCTTAATTTGTGCCTAAATCTTTTCTACTTACATAATTAAGATACACAAAATATCGCTCATGTTTGGGACTAATCCACAAGTAAATCCGATTACCAACATTGAGAAAAAAAAACCAGTTATCGCCTAAGGAATGAATAACATTGACAAAAGAACACATAATAGAATAACTGTACGTGTCTATCACAAAATCCATTAGCAAATTTGCCTTTCTATTCACCCATATAATATGTATTGAACTTCCCTAAAGGCACCAATATTATTACTCCATCAAAATATACGATTATATAATTTAATACCATCAGTTATATTGGAAGATAAATAAGTGAAAATAAATATTAGGTAGGCACTGGTAATCGTAGTACACCTAGTTGTGTGCATGAAATGGTGTCCTTGTTTCTACGAATAGCCTTAAGGAAATCTCATTAAGTATAGTTATTTTTAATATTGTTGTTTCAAATCGGAAATATGTATGTATATTTTATGTACCTACTTATATGTACCTAATTAAACATTTTAGATCACTTATTGAACATTTACTTTGTTTTCAAATTCCGATGGAATTCTGTTTGCTTGGCTGGCGATGGCAACGGCTCACAGAAGTCTTTGATCGAGGCAGAAGTTGAGGACAGGAGTTACAATTTATGCAATTACATTTAATTTTTTCAAAATGATTATGCCATCTTTATGAAAAGCTTACATATTATTGAACACCCCATTTAGTAAGAAAATTTAAATCTCGTCAATACCTTTCGATTTCAAGCAAGATTTACTCACACTTCCACATTCATTTGTATATCCAACTGCACAGCACATATTCAGGGTGATTCACATAGGATATGACAAAAAGCTAGAGCGATGAAGGTTGGATCGAAACAAGGAAAAAATCGTATGGGAAGTCTATTTGCCCTTGTTTAGCCGGGATGGGCAATAGACTTAAAACAGAAAAAAATTATTAAAAAAGAACGGTAAGTATTTACAATGCCATACCATACCTCTTCGTAAAGCCAGACATCTACTCTCTTATTTTATTTATAAATAAAGTTTTTTTAGTGAAAATTTTTTGAAAAATAAATTTTCAAACTCAAAATTTTGAATAAAAAAAAATGAAGAACAAACTTCAAACTATTGTTTTTTTATTTTAAATAATTAAGTACTATTTTTCGTTAATTTTTAGTCAATATCAGAAAACAGAAAATTTTGAGTAAATTCAGAATAACTCAATCTACTTAACCAGTTTTTTAGTGAAATTGGATCGCAGCTTAAACAAAGGATTGAAGTCAAATTACGGGAAACTTAATTTTATGTTATTTTCAATTTTCTTTGAATTTTGATGAGCACTTCTTTCTTCCTTACTTATTTCTTACCATTTTAATTTCGACAACCTGCACAATATTTTACCTTAGATTTTTATACTTTGATATGCGGGCATTCATTCAATCTAAAATCCATGGCAATGCCGAATAACGGTCGTCATATTTTCGGAATCTTCTTATAGTCCAGGATCTGGCGTCATTAAGTTTTGTATGATTTGCGTAGTCATTATGGTATGAATTTCATGTAATTTAGTTGCTCGACAAACTGGAAACCGACTGCTGGAGGCTCACCCGTATGGGGTTTGATTTACTGTAACCTCCTCCCTTCTTTCATATATGTATTATTAGATATGTATAAATATTTGTGTAAAAACGAACCTCAGAAGAAAAAAGCCTTTAAAAT